>AZGY01000007.1:300005-428679 GCA_001636675.1 Moelleriella libera RCEF 2490 | reverse complement strand
TGGTTGGGCCTTTTTTTTTTTTTTTTTCCCTCCCAACTTTTCCTTATCGGCTCTTGACTGACTATTTTGTCCTTATCGGCATTCCCACGCATCGCAGCGTTTTCTTAGAGTTGCAGATCTGCAACGCCAAAGCGAACGTCGGCTGATCACGACCTAATTTCCGGGAAAGAGAACAAAAAAAGGAAAAACAAACCATCAACCACGAGCTCATTTACAATGAGTGACGGGGCTGCAAAAAAGAGAAAGCGCAGCGGTGTCGAGCCCGTTGTTGACGCTGCCGCTGCTGCTGCGGCGGCGAAGAAATCGAAAAAGGCCAAGAACCCTCCACAGGTCGAACCCGAGAACAGCGAAAGCGAAAGTCAGGATGCAGACGGCGCAAAAGATACAAGGGAGCGTTCTTCTGACGAAGAAAGTGACGATGCGGCGGCGGAAGAATCGGCTGCCGAGGAAATGGACGCCGACGGCGACGACACCGTCGGCGATCTTCCCCCCGACGAAGGCCCAATACTTCCTCCCGCGGCCGACACAGAGCTGTTTGAGCAGCTGAAACTTTCAGAGAAGACGCTGAGGGCCATCGGCGAGATGGGTTTCAAGAAGATGACTGCCATTCAGAGAGCTGTATGTGTCACGCCCAATCCTGCGCGATCCTCACCTGGTGCTCTCGAACAGACAGACACTGACACTTCTGCAGGCCATTCCGCCGTTGTTGGCAGGCAAGGACGTCCTTGGTGCTGCCAAGACGGGCTCGGGAAAAACGCTCGCCTTCCTGATCCCTGCGATCGAAATGCTCAGCGCTCTGCGGTTCAAGCCGCGAAACGGCACCGGCGCGATTGTTGTGTCGCCTACCCGAGAGCTGGCCCTCCAGATTTTCGGCGTCGCTCGCGAGCTCATGCAACATCATTCACAAACATACGGCATCGTGATTGGCGGTGCCAACAGGAAGGCTGAGGCAGAGAAGCTGTCCAAGGGCGTCAACTTGCTCATCGCCACTCCCGGCCGTCTACTCGATCATCTGACCAACACTCCCTTTGTCTTCAAGAATCTCAAGTCGCTGATCATTGACGAGGCGGACCGGATATTGGAAGTTGGGTTCGAGGACGAGATGCGCAAGATTGTCAAGGTCTTGGCCAACGACTCGCGCCAGACGATGCTGTTCTCGGCAACGCAAACCACCAAAGTCGGTACGTGAGAAGTGGCCCAAAAGACAGGTCAGCGCCACGAAATTGTTTTTGCTCACACATCTGCAGAGGATTTGGCCCGCATCTCTCTGCGACCAGGCCCTCTCTACATCAACGTCGACGAGGAGAAGCAGTTCAGTACCGTCGAGGGACTGGAACAAGGCTATGTGCTCTGCGACGCGGACAAGCGCTTCATCTTGCTCTTCTCGTTCCTCCGACGGATGAAGGCCAAGAAGAAGAAGGTGATTGTCTTCCTGAGCAGCTGCGCCTCTGTCAAGTACTACGGCGAGCTCCTCAACTACATCGACTGTCCCGTGCTGGACCTCCACGGCAAGCAGAAGCAGCAAAAGCGCACCAATACCTTTTTCGAATTCAGCAACGCGGAGAGTGGCATCCTGATCTGCACGGACGTGGCCGCACGTGGTTTGGACGTGAGTCATGGGTCCTTTTCTTTTTTCTTTCTTTTTTTTTTTTTTTTCCTTCTCTCCATTTTCCATGTCATTGCGCCCGGGCTGACCCCAGCCCAACTCGCAGATTCCTGCCGTCGACTTCATTTGTCAGTTTGATCCTCCGGACAACACGCGCGACTACATCCACCGGGTTGGGCGTACGGCGCGCGGCGCCGACACCAAGGGCCGGAGTCTGTTGTTCCTCCAGCCCAACGAAGTCGGCTTCCTGTCACATCTCAAGGCTGCGCGCGTGCCGGTGGTGGAGTTCGAGTTCCCCAGCAAGAAGATCATCAACGTGCAGTCAAATCTGGAGAAGCTGATTCAGAAGAACTACTACCTGCAGCAGAGCGCCAAGGAGGCCTTCAAATCGTACATTCACGCGTACGCCTCGCACAGCTTGCGGTCCGTGTACGACGTGCACAAGCTGGACCTGGCCAAGGTCGCCAAGAGCTTTGGCTTCACAGCGCCACCGCGCGTGGACATCAACCTGTCGCAGTCGCTGAGCAGGGACAGGGTGCAGAGCAGGAGGGCGTACGGCAGCCAGCCCCGGCAGCCCACGCGAGGCGGCCGGAGATGAGGTGCGTCACTGCCGCGTCGAGGGGGCTGAGCTGGTCAGGTCATGAAGGATACAAGAAAAGTCTTGTGAGGCGAGAGCGGGTCACGCACGATCTCTGGCGGTCAATGGCACTTGGAAGCGCTTCGCGTGATTTATTCAGAGCTCAGCAGCGAGGGGGAACTCATACGTGTTTGTCTCAAAGATTGGGCCATGCATATCTGAGTAAATGTACTCGCATGCATATATGAGTAAATGTACTCGATGATGGATGCACTGCCAATGTCCACCTATTGTATATGAATTTTACACAGAGGAAATCTCCCGTTTGAGCACGTCAAGGTCGATGAAAAGCAGTCGGTCGCGCGGGCCAATCGGCGCCAGGCCGCATTTACCCGTGTCCAACCCCTCCCTCGCCCTCGCTCTCTCTCCTCTCACATACTCTCTCTCAAAAGTACTTCTCCACCCCCGGTTTGGTCGTAGCTCCAAGCAAGCTCCGAGCAGCTCCGAGCAGCCAAACCCCCCTCCCCCCTCCGGCGACGACGACGACGACGACGACGACGACGACGACGTCGACGACCATGGAAGCTCACGATGCCGCCGTCCAGGCCATCGCCAGCCAAGTCAAGAGCTTCCACCAGCGGCAGGCGCCCTTCCGCATCTACCACGGCGCGACCAACAGCACGCGCAAGTCGCAGCGCCGCGCCGACAACACCATCGACACCAGCCGCCTCGACCACGTGCTGTCCGTCGATGCGGCCCGCCGGACGGCCCTCGTGGAGCCCAACGTGCCCATGGACCAGCTCGTGCACGCGACGCTTGAGGAGCACGGGCTCGTGCCCCCGGTCGTCATGGAGTTTCCGGGCATCACCGTCGGGGGCGGCTTCTCGGGCACGTCGGGCGAGAGCAGCTCGTTCCGGCACGGCGCCTTCGACACGACGGTCGAGTCCATCGAGATTGTGCTCCCGGACGGGACGCTCGCGCGCGCGTCCAAGACGGAGCGCACCGACGTCTTCTGGGGCGCGGCCTCGGCCTTCGGCACCCTCGGCGTGGTGACGCTGCTGGAGGTGCAGCTGCGCCCGGCCAAGGCGTACGTCAGGCTGGCCTATTCGCTGTGCACGTCGGCCGAGGACGCGGTGGCGGCGATGCGGCGGGCGTGCGCGGACGAGGCGAACGACTTTGTCGACGGCATCGTCTTTGACATGCACACGACGCTGGTGTGTGCGGGGTACCTGGTGGACGAGCTGCCGGCGGGCGAGAAAGCTCGCACGTTTACGGCGAGGAGCGACCCGTGGTTTTATATTCGCGCGCGGCAGGTCGCTCGCCAGCTGAAGCAGCAGCAGCAGCAGGAGAAGACGAAGACGAAGACGAGGAACAAGGACCTGTCATCATCATCACCATCATCGTCATCGCCGCCGCCGCCGTCGTCGTCAACATCATCATCGTCGTCATCCAGAGCGAAACACACGACAGCACCGCGAAAAGAGGGTCAGGATGAGAATGACAAACGAGACCAAAAAGGAGAGAAACAAGCACCCTCCTCCGTCGTCGTCGTCGTCGTCGACTACATCCCCCTCGTCGACTACCTCTTCCGCTACGACCGCGGCGGCTTCTGGGTCGGCAAGTACTCGTTTGCCTACTTCCTGACGCCCTTCAACCGCGTCACGCGCTTCCTGCTGGACCGCTTCATGCGCACGCGCGTCATGTACCGCGCCGTGCACCGCTCCGGCCTCGCCGACTACTACATGGTGCAGGACGTGGGCGTGCCGCTCGACCGCGCGGCCGAGTTCCAGCGCTGGCTCGACGACGCGTTTGGCATATACCCTCTGTGGCTGTGTCCGCTGCACGTACGCCGACGGTGGCCCGATTCGCACCACGGCCTGCACGCCTCGTTTGCCGCTGCTGCTGCTGCTGCTGCTGCAGACGATGACCCATCATCACCATCACCACCACCACCATCAGGATCAGGATCATGCTCCCAAACTGGTGGTGGTGGTGGCAGCAGCAGCAGCAGCAGCAAGGGGGCTTCCACTTCGGCAGACGACCTCATGAACTTTGGCGTCTGGGGCCCGCTGCCGCGCGGCAGCTCGCGCCGCGACGTGGTGGCGCTGAACCGCGCGCTCGAGCGGCAGGTCCAGCAGCTCGGCGGCAAGAAGTGGCTGTACGCGCACGCCTACTACCCCGAGGACGAGTTCTGGCAAAACTACGACCGCGCGTCGTACGACGCCCTGCGCGCGCGCTACGCCGCCCAGTACCTGCCCAGCGTGTACGACAAGGTGCGCGTCGACGCTCCGCGGGCTCAAGGGCTTCGTGGGCGCCGCGAGGGGCGGCGACTATCTCATGCGGCGGAGCGGCCGGGCCGCGAGCGAGCAGGCGGCGCACTTGAGGGGATGAGGGAGTGAGGGTGAGGGTGAGGGTCAGAGTGAGGGTGAGAGTGAGGGTGAGGGTGAGGGTGAGGGTGAGGGTGAGGGAGGCAGTCAGTCAGTCAGTCAGTCAGTCGCTCCTCGCTCGCCGATCTTGGCTTGCCAGCTTAGCCCGGCCCGGCTCAGCCCGGCCCGGCATCTTGGCATTCTTGCGTCCTGGTGGTGGTGACTATCTAATCCGACTGTCACGGATGGCTGGGCACAATCCAAGACGGATAAGGGTGGTCACCTGTATCACGATGAAGGGAGATGCCCAGTTGCTCTGCATACCTGCGTTGGCGCTGAGACTTGTCAGGTAAAGTTGCATTCAGTACTCGTCTGTTCTCCTGGCCAAAGAGACTCGCAGCTCTGAGTCACATCATAATTCGCAGTATATACTTTTAGGAAAACACATAGAATCCTCTGTCTGCCTTCGGTCAGCAGTATAATACATAGTTCAGGACCGTGCTAGCTGCAGCCACGGCGTGGGAGCACTTGTCCAAACCACAAACACTGTTTCGTCATTGCACGTCGGTATGTCCGCAAGCAGACCGCTGCGTGCTTGCCAGCGCTCCCCAAATTGCAAATCACAACATAATTTATATATCGCTGCGTGTATATACTCTACACTGTGTAGTTTCCAGCAAAAGTCATCCGACTTGAGGTAAAGGAAGGATCTCAGGCTGCGCTATAGTTTTCCAGTCCTCAACGCCATGCGCAATGTGGTAGAAGCAATAAAAGTCAAACAGGCATATTCCCGCTCCTGAGGCGTTTCGGCATCCCATCCCAGGCCAATCATACAAGAAATGCGTCTCCAGTGCCAGGTCAGCAAGGTCAAAAGACAGCGAGTGTGTGCGCAGGCGAGGGCCATCCTGTTACACGAATATGGGGGACAATCCTCTCCAGAAACAAAAAGAAGCACCCGGGAGAAAAGGATTGTGTGTGTGTGAAGGTGTTTGTGTGTGTGTTGGGTAGGTGTGTGTTTGTGTGTGTGTAGGTGTTTGAGTGCAAGGGAGGTATATCCCAGTCGACGCATCGTCCCGGCCCTGTTCAGTCCAGGTCCATGTTGCCCGCATCCTCAAACCACGGCCAAGCGCCAGCCGACCCGTGGGATTCAAACGACAGGGACCCGTCCTTGGGGGGCGAGCTCGGGGCTATGCCGTCGGTGCTTATAAGATGGGCAAAATCCATCAGGTTGATATTACCGTCGAGAGTTGGGAGACTGCCAAACCCCAGCTGGTCATCACCGAAAGGAGCGTCGTCGGGGAACAGCTGGCTCATTGTGCGACTCAGGGGATCCTCCTGTGCCTCGAACAATCCTTGGTGGTTGCGCGGACTGCGTCTCAGTCCCAAGCCATAGCCAAAATGGGCCTGAGGCGTCTTTGTCGGCGTCTGCTGCGGCAGTCTGTGCTCACGGGGGGATGCAAGGGAGCGAATTGACCGAATTGACCGAATTGACCTGGATATACTCCTGGTGACGGGTCGGTGGCTGGGCGTGGGGCGTGTTGGAGTCTTGAACGGCTCTTTGGGTGCTCCGTTACTCGCATTGGGAGGCGGCGTCGCTGGACGGACGGCCGGAAACATTCTTCTAGCCATGGCGACGAGGTCGCCGCCGTCCTCGGCAACACCCTCCATGTCGACTGTCGTCAGGTTCTCCTTGCCGTGCCTCAGTCCTTTAGGCCGCTGGTCGTCCGGGGTCTGCACAATGTTGACGTCCAGCTCGCCCAGCGTCTTCAATACGCCGTCTTTGCGTGGAGAAGGAAATAAGAGCCGCATGGTGCTTCCCACGGCTTCGTCGAATTCCATCTCTACTGCGCTCTTCGCAGTCCCGCTTCCGTTGCTTGCTCTGGAATGCGTGGACCCAGGATTGAAGTGACCTTCGTGCCTCTCGAGGTCCCCAGGCGGCCCCGAGTTGCCATCACCACCATCGTACCCAAATCTCGGAATATCGGCCTCGTGCTGTTTAGGCGAGGACGGCTCGATCGGGCCCAGGGCATCCGTAGGGAGGTACGCATCTGATGTGAGGTTCAGCATCTTGTCGCCCTTGGCTCGCGTCTTCTTGGGTCGGGACGTGCTTCGTCCCGTGCCGCGCTTTCTGCGTTCCTGTCCCAAGCGGGAAGCATCCTTGTCCCAGCGGTCTTGTGGGCGGTGGCTTTTGCACTTCGTCAGCCAGATGCCACAAGGGTTGCAGAGAAGCAGCTCTTGCCACTTTGCCCTGTCGTCGTCGTGACCCAAGCTCTTCTTGATCAATCGATGCGAGGTGGGCTTGTTATCTGCATCGCGACGCAGAATCTCAATGGCAGTGACTTTGCCAGGCTCGATGGAGTACTCGCAGTACTCCGGAACGCCATCGTTATCCTGGGTCCAGATTTTGCGCCAAGTAGGTGTCTCTATCGCGCCGCAATTGCTGCAGTAGGGAGGCATCTCCCCGTTCAGGATCGCTTCTTCCAGACGTTGCTTGATGGCGTGCTTCTTGACAATGTTCTTGTTTGATCTCAGCGGCGGAGACGACGGGATGGGGGCGCCATCGTTGCTTGTCATCATTGCGGCATCCAGCGGCGTCATCTTCTCTGATGCGGTAGCAATTGAGACAATGGGATCACTGGCAGGAACTGGTAGTGTGAGGCGGCCGGTCGAAGCAGATCGTTTCAGAGCGACCGCCGTGGGCGGCGCATGAGTCTCGGGCTCACTGGCCGTGAATTGGGAGAGAGGGGAGGGTCCTGCCGGTTCGCTGGCGGGAACAGTTGGGAAGGCCAATGGCCCAGCGGACTGGGACCGGCAGAGCTGTCGAGGCGCCTTCATCGTGAGAGCCGCAGCAGGCGCCTCTGCCTCCTTAGGACTCTCTTGAGGCAGGGTCTTGGGCGTTTCCACCGCTTGCGATGGCGATGGTTCGGCTCTCGAGCCGAGCACGGCGGCTGAGCCGATGTCGACTGCCTCTCCTGTTGTGCCGTCCATCCCTGGTCTGAGTGCTTCCACGGGGCTCATGGACTTCTCAACGGCGTCGGTCGTGGGCGGAGGGGTGGGAGCCATGCCTGGCGGGGTCGCCGACTTCTTTGCCTTCTTCTTCGCATTGCGGACGGGGGCCTTTTCTGCTGGAGCCTGGGACTGGCTGGCCTGTCCGTGGACCGGGCCAGAGTCAGCCTGACGACTGTTGTAGCTGCAGATGTGCACTAGATCCTGCCCGCCCGGCCCATCCTGCATCTGGAAAACCTGGATCGGGATGCCACTCGAGTTGCGAGCTTGTGTCGGCTTCCGGGTCAGGGTCGTTGACGTTGGTAACGGCTCGGCTGTCAAGGGCGTCGCCTCGTCCCCAAACAAATCATCGAGCTCATCAGCGGCAAAATTCGCATTACGAGGGAGCTCAGGCGCTGGCATTGGGGGAAGAACCGGACTAGATAGAGGTGGGCTCGACTGCAGGTACTGCGTAGTTCGCTGCAGTGGCGGTGAAGAGCCTATCTCGGCAGGGCTGTACACGGAGTATGAAGGGGTCGGTCCCGCAGACTCGGGAGAACGGCCATCCTCCTGGCTCGGAGACAGTGGCTGCGTGGATTCCGCGAATGACGACAAGTTGGGCAGAAGAGGACGCTGGCCCAGGGTGGACTCTCGCCTCAGCTTGGCTAATGCAGTCTTCCTAGGCGGCAAAGATTGACGAGGGCCTTCCGGTATTGGTGTGGGTGCTCGCGGAACTTCCTGCAGGTGGCTGGCGTTGTGACCTGAACCGCCGTCCGACTGGACCGAGATGGGTCGAAAGTTGCGCAGCGAGCCAGATGTGCTGGCAGCGACGCGGAGCGACTCGGGACCGTTAGAAAAGAGGTTGGTCGAGGCTTTCTCAACAACAGTAGTTTTGACCCTCTTCTTCGCCGGGCCGTCCTCGCGATCGGTTCCGTCCTCATATCCTGATGTGTGCCCCTCTGTCTGGTTTTTCCGGGGCCGACCACGAGGACGTCCAGTAGGCGCCTTTTTACGCGGAGCCCGGTTGGAGGCGCGACTTGCAGGTCGCGACGACATCGGTGCTGCTCCGTCTGCACGATGCTCGTCAGGGCGTACGGGAACGGGTGCTACTCGAGACACCTCGTGGGTTGGTGCATGTTGTTGCGGCCCCGTCGGGCCGGGGGAATCTCGTCGGCCGACTGCAGTGGGGTAATGAACAGCGGTTGCCTGCGACAAGGCTGGAGAGGCCACGCGTGATTGGTTGCCCATCTGCGGTTGACTCTGTGCAAATGGTGGGTTTGACTGCAGGAGCATGTTAAATTCCGCCATGCCCGCGGGGGTCATGGCGGCTTCCACTGGCCTGCTTTGTTGGTGTTGCTGCTGGTAGGTGCCCAAACTCTCGCGGCGAGCATATCTGTTGCTTCGAGGGACGGCAGACAATCGCAAACGGACTTCAAGCGTCTCACACACCTCTCCGAAAACACCCGAGCGATTCATGATGACGCGTCCCGTCACCATCTTGGGCGTTTGTCCTGGGATGTGGTCTCGCATCGACTCGAACGCCCTGGACAGCAGGCCTTGTCCAACCCAGGGCGTATCTGGCTCTGAGTAGTCCACAGCGTATATCGTGAAGTCGTTTTCTTGATCAGCAAGCTCTGGACTGCATTCCGTAAATGCGAAGACGCACGATCGTAAGTCGACGATGCCAATGGTGCTCGAGTCGTCGACAGACAGTGTCTGAACTGGCTGTATTTGAGGATGTCTGGCCAAGTAGTTGACCTTGCCCTCTGCGTCGAACGCGTAATGGACCTTGACTACAGCCAGTTCTGTCAGTTCAGATGTTCCGAGGTGAGCAAGAGACGCGCGACAATGAGACGATGACGTACGGATCATCTCTTTGGGCTGAAGGCCATTATCCTGCGGGTCTGTTTGTACAATTGTTCGTCGGTGGTGTTGTTGCAGATGTGATGCCAGCTGCTGCTGAAAATTCGGGGAATGCTGCTGATACTGAGCGTGTTGTCCGTTCCATGGGCCGCCTCCCGCGGACGTGAAGGGTAAAGGCGACGCCATAGCTAGCTCTCCCAAGCGGGCAGTGCGCGAAGGGAAAAGAGAAGATGAATATGCAAACACGTTGAAGATGCAAGGACTGGGAAACGATGCAGGCAATTGTGTTGGTCGGCCGCACAATGCACTAGCGAACTCTCGTCGAACTCAAAAGGCGGGTGTCATGTTCGTGACGCGCTCGAGGTGCCCTGGCCTTGGCTGGTCGCGTTTGTACGTGAAAGTGGATCTGCGACGAGTTTAAATAGACCGGTCGCAGAACGTGCACGCAACCGGGGGCTGGTGCTGGGCAGTTCTGGTAGTGCAGGAGGTGCGGTCGTGAATGTCGATTGCGTTGCAATTCGAGCGGCGCAGAAAAACAAAAGACGTGTGCAAAGAAGAAGGAAGGAAGGAAGAAAAACCAAGAGGAAGGTGCAACGTGCTGAGAGATGTGGTGTGACGACGATAAAAGGCCGTGCAAGGCTGCAGAGCTGCAGCAGTAGCTCCGGTGGCAGCAGTGGGCACCGTACGCCAGCGTGGGAGGTAGGTAGAAAATGCTGCCTGGCCGCGTCGCACTTTCACACTGAGCCCCGAAACACACGCACGCGCGAAAGCTTGCAAATGCACAGAATTGTACCGTCAGCCAGCCCAGTCAACCAGCAGGCATGCCGGCGCGCACGCAGACGTGATCAGGCTAGCGTCTTTGTTCTCCGGAGAATAGGTGGCGCGTGTTTGCTGGAGATATGCCGACGAGATGGCCCCACCGGATAGGCGTCTGCCGAACCTGGGCCCCGTGACCGGCCCCGAAAGCAAAGTGATTATGTCACCTGTGCCCGGAGTTTAGCTCTGGCTGGTCGGCTCGGTCTTGCGGACTGCAGTCTGCCTATCGATTGCCTGGGGTGAAGTACACTGGGAAAGCCCAGAATTGCTACTTTTGTGTGTCGACGCGAGCGTGGGCGGCTGCACGCCCCCTTATATACTTTACTTTACCCTGCCCGGGGGGGGTGAAGCCATCCGGCAGCACGGCGGACCAACCACACAACCATTTATCCGCCCTCCATCCATCCATCCATCAATCTGAGGCCCTTTCTTCGCTGACACCAACCATCTATCTGTGAGCGATCCCCGCTTCTTTCGTCTATTTCTTTCCCACGCTGCGCGTCAGCCTGAACCCATCCCGCAACCTACGCTACTCCACTGATGATGTTTTCCTGTCACCTCTTTTGACTCCCGCCGTTTTGCCCATCCGCCCCCCAATTGACCCTCTTCCCCATTCCCCGCCCCCACATCCACATGCGCCTTTGTCGTGAGATGCAACAGGCACGTTGCGTCGACAGGGCGGTTCTGCCGCTGTGCTGGCGATGCCTCCGGCGGTTCTGCCAGGGGCTAGCCTCGCTACGCTCCTTCTGCTCCTACAAAAAAGAGGATCGTTGAGTGAAGGTGCTAATCTGCCTCCGGCGGCCCTGCCGGGAGCTGGCCTCGCTTCGCTCCATTTACCCCTATCACAAACAATATTAATCTGAGCTTTGGTGTTGATTTGCCTCCGGCGGCCCTGCCGGGGGCTGGCCTCGCTACGCTCGAATTGCTCCTACGAGAATAAATACCGCCCTGAGCTGTGGTGTTGATTTGCCTGCCGCCGCCCTGCCGGGGACTGGCCTCGCTGCGCTCGAAGCTCGAGCTGCTATTCTCTTACACGACACCGCGTGCCGGCAGACGATTTATTTTCAAAACCCGTGTTCCCAGTCCGCGCCAATCGTGCGCCACGAGTCCACCGCTCCCGCTCCATCCCCACTCAGCTCCCGGCTGGCTGTCGCCTTGCGGGCGCACCCCCAATAGCCGACCGCACGGCACGCTGTTGCTATTCACAATGGCATTCACGAGCACAGTCCACCATCACGAATTACGCGACAGATGTATGAACATTCACGGTCGGTTCGGATGACGTGTTCCGCGCGAACAGCTAGGACATCTAGAAAGTAAAAAGTGTTGACTCGGCGGAAAGGCGAACGCGCGCAGCTGTGGATTGATGAATTTATTTCCCAACATGCTCTCGACTCGAGCGCCACGTGGATTGACTGCCAACGCATCCTCGGAAACGACAGACCAAGAGCCTTACCAAGTGTGACAACTTCTCGTTGGACAATCAGCGCACGCTTCACTTCGAGCATAATTATGTTGCTTTTTTCTGGGGGTGGGTAATGTACTGATCGGCCTTTATATCGTACACGGCAGATAGTGATTCCTCTGCCTTTCACACCGAGATCTTCTCCAGCACGCCGCCATCCACCTCTTGTAGCTAGAGTCGGCTGCTGCTACCGCTGGTGCTGGCCGATGGATCTTCATTGACCCATTTGACGTTCCCTTGCGCGTCCGTCGTCGTCTTGCGGCCAATGATTTCCCTGACCACGTCCGCAATGCCCTGACGACCGTTTCTCGACGCGACAATCTTCCGCGTCAGTTCCTGTGGCGTGTAGTTCTCGCCGCCGCCGAGCAGGCCATTGATCTCCTTCTCCGTAGGCACACCGAGGTTTTGGTACGGGTAGTCCGAGAAAGTTCGGTCAGTAAAGAGCTCCAGCGACTGCGCAGAGTCGAAATCGAAAAACGGCTGCGAGACGTTCTCGCTCGCGGGGATGGCCTCGAGGGATTCGGGCCGCCACTGGGGCTTCGCCTTGCGCACCAGCAGGGCCGTGACGCCTTCGGTAAAGTCGTGGTGCTGCATGAACCTGCTGGCAATCTGGTACTCCTTGTGGAATGTCTCGGCAATGTCCCACTGGCCACCGACTCGCATCTGCCTGAGGGCGACGTGCACAGCCATAGGGGAGCGCTTGTGCAGCGTGGCGAGCTGCTTTTGGGCCCATTCCTCCGTCTCGCCCCTCTCCGTCTCCAGGGCGGCCACGATGTCTGCGACGTTGTGCTTGCTGAAGCACCGGTCGATGGCCTGGCGCACGGCGCCGCCCAGCTGCATGGGCTGATCGTACGGCAGCCCTGTGCAGAATTCCTCCAGAGTCGCGTTGATGATGGCCAGCCGGTGGGACAGCACGTCCGAGTCCTTGAACCGCAACTCGGCAAGACGCGCCTCCAGGTCCGGCAGGCTCGTAGAGTGCAGGTAGTGCGTGGCGACGCCGGAGTAAAAGACGTTGGGGCCAGTGAGGCGGTCGCTCGTCAGGGCAAGGTACGTGCCGACGGCGCCGTTCATACGGGGCAAGAAGAAGGACGCGCCGACATCCGGGAAGAACCCAATCGTCGTCTCGGGCATCGCGAAGACGGTCCTCTCCGTCGCGATCCGGAACGGTGCGTGTATGCTGAGGCCGACGCCGCCGCCCATGGTAATGCCGTCCATGAAGGCGATGTACGGCTTATGGTATGTCGCAATGTAGTGGTCCAGCTTGTATTCCAGGGCAAAGTAGTCGGCCGACTTTTTCCAGCCGTCGGGGCTCTCCTGGTTGTACTGAGCGAGGGCGGCGACGTCGCCGCCGGCGCAGAGAGCCTTCTCGCCGGAGCCCTTCATCACCACGATGTTGGCCATGTCTGACTTTTCCCACTCGACCAGCCGCGGTACAATCTTGCGAATCATGGAGCCGTTGAGCGAGTTGAGCTTCTTGGGTCGGTTGAGCATGACGGTCCGCAGGCCGTATCTGCTTTCGAAGACGACATCGTCGGCTTCATCGCCAGGGAGTTCCCTCAGGGTGGTGGCCTCGGAAGAAAGCTGCACACGTATATAGCTTCGGTTAGTCTTCGCCATGGAGTTATTTGAATGGAGGCGGGGAGCTTGGACAAGAGCACATACGGAGTGAGCACCGCGTGTCCCCATGACTCTGAGCTGTTGTTGTTGCTGCTGCTGCTGCGCCGTGTTGAAGCTGCTTCGTACAGTCCGGCTCGCAGCGGAACTAGCTCGCGCAGCGATCGTCCGAAGAGACATTGGGGCGTCTTGTCGATGCGCCCGTTTTCAGACTGGCCGCGCCTTCTCCCCCCCCTTTGCAGAGAAAAAGCGCATGCGAGTGGCCGCGGCAGAATGTGCTTGAGCCGAGGGATGCGAGCTTGCCCTTGCCGTGGCTGCTTATCCCATGTGGTCTAGTAATTCGTTGATAGACCGCACGCAATCAACCTTTTTTGTTTCCGGCCTCGGCTGCACAGGAACGCTTTGTCTGGTTGGCGCATCCAAAGTCTTGCAGCACCTTTTTTTTATTGAGCCTGCTCAACCTGCTGCTCGGCCGCATTGAGTGGGGACGCCCCTCCCTCCAGGCAGGCGGCCAGACCCATGCAAACCCATGCCACGGCAGCCAATCAGCAGCGCGCAACGCTGGCATACCTCTCTTTCGACTTTTCGACGCAATACGATCGCGAATCGCATCGCATCGCATGCATCTCGACGACCATAAATCGATTTTCCGACCATGGCAGATGCAAAGATCCAGTGTGTGATTCGTCTTCCAATCTTCATCATGGTCCTTTGATACTAACAGTCTTTGGTGCAGGGAGCTGCTAAACAAGCCGCGCAACGAGCTCACGTACGCATGCTCTACTATCCCTCTCGTTCCAGTTTCCTTTGTGGGCTCAGTCCCCAGCCGAAGAGGGCAGAAGCACGACTGACCACCATCGTCAATAGCGAGTACGAAATCGCCGAGCTCGAGGAGCATGAGTTCACCTCGGGGCCGCTCTCAATCCTGCAGACGGCCGTCAAGTCGCACACGCAGGTGCTCATCTCTATCCGCAACAACCGCAAGCTCCTCGCGCGCGTCAAGGCCTTCGACCGCCACTGCAACATGGTTCTCGAGAATGTCAAGGAGATGTGGACGGAGACGCCGCGCCTGGCCGATGGCAAAAAGGGGCGGCCTGTGAACAAGGACCGCTTCATCAGCAAGATGTGAGTCTTTTCCCCTTCCTCCTCCTCCTCCTCCTCCTCCTCCTCCTTCTCTTTTCCAAGTGGCTGCCTTCTCCACAACAAAAGTCAAAGTGAAAAGGGAAATGTTGGAACGGTCCGAGTGAGGGATCGTCTAACTGATCATGTTCTGTTTGGGCAGGTTCCTACGAGGCGATAGTGTCATACTCGTGCTACTAAGCTAGTGGGCGATGCGGGCGTGCGTTTGTTTCTTTACCGAGACTGGCAATCGGCTCGGGAAACCGGAAGAAAAGAGATATTCATATGGCGAGGGCGAATCACAAACATCAAGGCAGGAAGGGCCAGGTAGACACTGCGTCGACTCGATACAGGATTTGCAGACTTGGGTTCTGATGGCAACGTGTGTGGACATTATGGTGGCAACTGCAGTTTCTTAAAGAGGTCATTGTCTGCATGGGGATTTTCACAGGCGTTGAAAATAAAATACAATGAAGAATAAAAGAATGCGGCTCTCAATTTCTTAAATATTTGAAAATCCTGCGGCACGATTCGTGTTTTCACCCTTCAGCAAGTTTCTAATCTTCATATGCTCTCCCACCCTTCCTCGCTGACCTTGGCCCCGGCCAAGCCGCCAAACAAACAAGCCAGCCCGAACGCGCCCGGATCGGGAACCTGCTCGAACCCTTTGCCCCCGACGTACACGGAGCGTCCCAAGCTCGCTTCCATGCCCTTGGTCTCGTCGGCTGCTTTCCTGGCAGCCTCGGCGGCCTTCTTCACCTCCCCCGTCTGCTCGAGGACCTGCACGAATGGGTACAGCGCGTCGACGAGCGTTCGATCCCCCGGCCGGGCGGGCGTGTACTTGGACAGCGCGTCGCACGATTGCCTGAGCGACTCGGCCCACACGGCTGTCGTGGCTTCCCCGGGCGCGTGCGAGCGCAGAGCGTGGACGAGGGCGTTGAGAAAGATGGCGTAGAGGGCACCCGACGTGCCGTCCATGGTGGACTCGACGACGGGAACGATAGCCGAGAGATCACTGACGGCATCTCCCGTGAAGGGATGTTGCTGAAGGTGCTTGAGAATCGCTATGGTTCAGAAAAGTCAGTCGTCTACATCTCTTGGTGTAGAGCGTACGTGAGTGGTGCCAAGTGGCGGGGGGAACGCTCTTTTAGTCGCGAGCTTACCTTCGGCTCCCCTCTTGAGGCCAATGCCACAATCACCGTCTCCCACGACGGTGTCGTAGCGCGTGACTTCTGGTTCTGCTGCGATGACCCTCTCCAGCGCACTCGCCAGCTTGGCCTGGCTCTGGTCCTTGTCCATGGCGAGCCCGCTAGGCTTCAGCAGCTCCTGCTCCTGGTCTGCCGCCGTGCTCTCGTCTGTTCTCGTGGCCTCGTTCTTGGCCTCCCAGGTTTCTTTGCGGATCGGCGCCGACCAGCCCGTGACTTCGGCCGCCGCGTCCAGCAGCTCAATCATCCCCGGGCCGCCAACGTCGGTATTCACCACGTTCAGCAGCGAGATGCTGAAGCCCAGCCCGTTCAGGCTGGTCATGAAAGTGCCGGCGATGACGCGAACCGGGCGGATGCCGTACTTGGAAGCCAGCTGGCTCGCCACCTCAGTAGTGATGGCGCCTAATTCCAGCACAGACACGCTACCCAGGTTGTTGATGAGGAGAACGACCTCGTTGGAGTTGAGGTTGAGAAACGCCCGGTCTTTGTCCTTGGGATCGAGGAGCTGGGCGAGCATCTTGCTCACCAGCTGCGGCAGGTCGAGCTCCGCACGCTCGGATCCGGCTTCGTTATGTATGCCCATTCCAATCTCGACCTCCCCGCGACCCAACGCATCGTCATTGTTGGCGTCGCCGTCGGCACTTCTCCCGGGAACATGAACGTGCTCTAGGCTGGCGCCGACGCTGACGAGGTTCTCGCTCACCAACCGCGCCACGCGGGCAACCTCGTCCAGACGCCTCCCCTGCGCGGCAAGGGCTCCTGCGATTTTCAAAACGAGCACCGTTCCCGCGATGCCCCGTCTGCCGACCTTGCCGGCTTTTGCGCGCCCAACGCCAACGTCATCCCCCACCACCACCATCTCGACGCGAAGCCCGCTCGCTTTGGCCTTTTCAACAGCCATGCCGAAATTCAGGACATCGCCCGTGTAATTCATTACCACGACAAGTATGCCCTGCGAGGTGTCGACACGGGATGTAATTCCCACGCGAATCTGCTCGGCAGATGGACTGGCGAATATGGTGCCCGCCACTGCGGCGGAAAGCAGACCGGGCCCAACCATGCCTGCAAAAGAGGGCTCGTGGCCGGAACCTCCTCCCGAGACGATCGAGACTTGGGTGAGATCACCAGACGATGGGCGACGATAGATGATTTTGGACTGGGCATCGAGGGCCACGTTGGGGTTGGTAACGGTCAAGCTCTGGAGAGCTGTATCCACCAGGTGGGTTGCGTCATTAATGAAGTGCTTGCGAGACATGGCTGTTGTTGTTGGTGTTCCTCCTGCCGTTGTTGGATGTCGACTGACTGTTCATAGAAGTGCCAGACAAGAGATTGTGGTCCCGAGCGTCACTCGAGAGCGGGCAACATGGATACGACGATGAACAAGGGGGCGGGGTCGCTATTGTGCGGGTTCGTCCTGTGCCTCTCAGATGGTGGTGTGTTGGACGTCCATGGGTGTGGACAATTACACGTGAATGGATGCGAGGAAGAACAATGACAAGATTGGCTGACGTGGTGGGGTTTGCTGTTGCGGACACCGGCGCTTGCAGCATCCTCTCACAATTCAGCGCCCCCAAATGAAATGTGTGCCCAGCCAGCTTTCACGTATTATATATATGTATTTGTAAATATATAGCGACGGTCCGGAGCCGTTTTGTTTTCCAAAAGCATAATGCTGCCGGCTATGCAGAAAAATCCGTATCGGCGCTGAGAATCAAAGACGAAAACGCCGGTATCCGATGATGCGTATGTATACTGAATGGCTGGATCGCGATCCCCCTGCCGAGAATGATAAGTGATGAAACATCACAGCTCGGAGCTCAACTCAAGTCGCTTGCATCTTCTCATAACGCCGTCCCACGTGATAACTAATCCACGGGATGAATATCCTCCGCGTCGAAGAAGCCCCAATATTGCACAAATCAACCAAACATGCTAGACCAATTGAGAGGGAGAAGAGGAGGACAAGTCTCCCGCATTTCACCTAAATTCCAACACCATGAACGCTGTCCCTCCGAGCGCACCGATGATAAAGAGCACCGTAATGATGCCGGCGCCGGCTTTGTCTGCCGTGGTCAAGGGCTTCAACGCGGTCGGATCCGCCGTACCGCTACTTCCAGCATTGGGGTCGCCCTTGGACGTACCGCCTGCTTTGGCCGTGACGGGCGCCGCTGCTTTGCCCACGAGATTGTACATGATGGCGTCGAGCGCATTCATCATCGACCCTACGGCAACCTTGTCGTCGAACGTGCCGGCAGGCATCCAACTGAAGCCACAGGCAGTGCCCGGATTGCCCTTGTACTTGGGTGGAGGCGACGATCCTGTGCACACCGAGGCTGCCGCAGCTGCCGATTTTTCAAGCATCGGCTTGATAATACTGTACGTATAGGGCGCAAGCTGCGTGGTTGACGCCATCCATCGCAGAAGGTAGCCTTTGAAACTCTGCTGGTCGTTGTTGCAGAGTTTGTTGTCTTCACAGAACTGCTCATAGACCACGCCATCCTTGAAAAATTTGCTCGTCGCGTGTTTCAAAAGACCATCGACTGCCGTCTTCCACTTAGCGTCCCCAGTCGCGTTGTACATGGCCGCCGCACCCTGCAGAAAAATCCCCGAATTGTACGTCCATTCCAGAAAATCGATTCTTTGACAAGTCCCGTCGGGATCGATGGTGATGCCATCGTGAACAGCGAAGTCGGGGGTAATGAGCTTGATAGTCTGGTGCCACTCGAAGACCTTGGTCGCCCAATCAGCATACGTCTGATTGCCTGTGTAACGATGCAGCCGCGCGGCAATGTTGAAGAAACAACCATTCGAAATCGAGTTTTTGTAGTTCCAGCCGTTGTTGAATTGAAAAATTTGCCATCGCATGCCGCCTTGGCATTGCCCCGGCTCCCATCGCAGAACATATTGGTTGAAAACAGCCTGTGTCACCGCCAGCCATTGCGGTTGGTCGCTAGGAGGATCGGGAAATTTGTTTTCGGCAGCGCTCATTGAGGCCATGGCCCAAAAGCCCTGATCGTCATTTCCTTCCGTTCGAGTCTGATTTTTGGGCATGAAATCCTTGGTTGGACTGGCTTGATGAATCATTGCTTGCATTGTGGCATCATTGTACGATGAGTCCCCAGTCAAGTGCCAATAATCGATAATTGTGCCGAATAAAGCTCCTGCTTCCCACCCTGTCTAGCATTAGCCGCCGCCGCCTTGCACGAGGTTCCAGCTCCGTTCGATCCATTGCGATGGAGGGTTGCTCGTCTTACAGTAGTAGGGATCTGGTAGGTTTCCCGGGGTGTCGCCCGTGTTGTTTCCAGTGTAGTACTTCATGAGACCGTACGCTACGCTTGAAGCTGCGCTCTTGATTGAATCTGGCCAAGAAAACAGATTAGCAACGGGTTCGCTGCGCGAAGAATGTCAAGGAAACGCCATACTGTCGTCAGTCACTGTCAGGCCGATGCCAAGCACCTGCGTACTCAGAGACAAAAGCGACAATGTCGCGAGTCCCAAATAGTATCTCATGGTTTCTGTAGGGACGCACACAGAGTGCAGACAGGTGTCGAAGACCAGTTCAGATGGTGTGCGTTTGGGTTTTGAGTTTCCGAATTTGAGCTATGGCGATACCAGTCCAGCTAACATCGGTTCGGTCTTCTGCCCCTGAGCACACACCGACGGATGGTTGGCGCAGAGCGTCAAACAAAGTCTAGCGAAACCGCGTTGCCGCCAGCATCTGGCGCCGTTGGACGACTCAATGCTTTGATCAATGAAAGCGAGGGAAGATGGGGGGCCCTTTTTCGACGAAGAGAAAGAGAGAAGGTCAAGCGACTTCGAGAGCTGGGGCAACGGTGCAATGACGAAAGATGAGAAGAAAGACTGTCGACTACGTGATTGCAAATGAATGAAGAGACGGAACGTCAAGGGCCAAGACAGGGCGTATGCTGAAAGAGGGTGTGTGTTGGGCCGTTGGAAGAACAGCGTGGCCGGGAAAGGATTGTGAAACCAAAAACTCCAGGCCAGACTGTTCAAGAATGAAAAGGAAGGACATTGGATGGCCAATGCAGCGGCCCAGGGAGAATCAATAATGAGTGATAGGCCTGGGTTGGCGGGGAGGCCCTGGGAGAGGCCCTGCTGCGCCTTCAGGAGAAAACGGGGATTGTGGTTTTGTGGGTTTGGTGGGTTCACGACGTGCACTTGCCCATTTGGTTGGCAGGGAAGGTGCGTCATGATCCTGGTCTCGCACCGACGCGAGCGACCACACGGTTGTCGACTGGCGGGCAATGGGTTGATTGATTCTGGCGCGAGCTGGATGTCAGCAGCCACTCCATTGCGACCCAAGCTTTTTTTCCTTTTTTCTTTTTTTTGGCCCCATATTATCCCTTTTTTTTTGTCGTTCATTCTCTCGTCGACTGTTTTTCTCCGGGCCCGAATCACTGACTGCCAGCCCGCCCAAGGGCAAACATATGCACGGCGACACACCTCCACGAGGCTGTCTCTCGTATTGTCCTGCTGGTGCCGCCCGACCGAAGAGGCTGAGCCTTGGGCGGGCGCAGCGTCCATTGTGCCTGAAACGCGACTGGCGCATGGCAGCTAATCTGTGTGTGACGGACGGTATTGCGCGTGGTCTGCAACTGACGACGTCTCATGGTGGCCGACGCAGCCGGCCCGGAGAGGCAAATAACCGTAATGAACAAGGTTCAATAGATTGCAGGTGTCCTTGCGTACTTTTTGCTCTTTTTGGTATTCCCGTGACGTGCCACAGGACGGGACTAGTATACAATACGATACAGCCGAGCCAGGCCAAGGCCAAATGTATTGTCGGCCCACCGGTCGTTTTTCATGGGCTGCGCCCCGGCGCTAAGCCGTCAGCTCGTCTTGGCGATTCCTCCTCGTGCAAAGGGGCGGCCTGGGGCATCAGAGGAACAACTGAAGCTGCCCATTGCCGAGTGACGCCAATAGCATTGCTGACCCTCGAGGCAGCCACGACCGCATTCACGGCGAGTCTTAGAATGACGTTTATATGTCGCTGGCTCCCCCCCCCCCTTCCCTCCATGCTCCATTCTCTGACTTGTGCGAACCTTGTCTGCCTTAAGCATGCGAGAGAGGCACGAACAATGCGGGTGGGACGCCGAGTTGAGACCAGACACAATGAGGCAGGACCCATCCTTGGTTCGACAGGGGGGGGTGGAGAGGAGGGGATCCCGTTTGATCTTCCCCTTTTATTTCCATACCAGTGCTGATGGGGTGGATCGTCAGCTTATTGGATTTCGCATGCCATCTGTGCTCGTTTCGCGTACATGTCTGGATCAACCTTCAGTTTGCGTTCGCTCGCCCCCACGAGAGCGGCAAGTTCCCGACATGTGGCACAACAGATGAGACGCGAATTACTTCCCTCGCCTTGGCTTCCAACTTCCAAGCCTCATTGTGGTTGTTAGGGGGTCCTTGGCGCATCTAAACTTCCCGCCTGCCTCGCACTTCTGATGGAAGCTTGCCGTTTTCTGTTTCGCAGCGCATTGACAAATTGGCTACCAATAACAAGATTCCGGGGAATCGACAAGCCAGATTTCGATTGGCGACAGTTGGCGACAGTCAATCGATCCCGTTGGTCAGTCCTCTTGGTGCGCAGTCCTCATATTGATGCACCTCAATTGATCGGCCATGCCACAGCGAGCCACAATCCAAGGCACGGATAGCTTAGAGAGACGTGACAGTGAGACGCAAAGCGAATGGTCCAATCTATTTGCATTGGAGACGCTACATACCTGGCTCTTGTCATTAGCCCGGCGAGGCCAAGAGTCCTACTTCTGTATCCTATGACGGAAAAAAACCCCGAAAATGCTTATTTGCAACATCGCGTCATCAAGTTCTGCTGAGCGTGGCCACCGATGCGGTTGGGCAGCCAACATGGCTGAGTCTCCGCTCTGGAGAGAGTACGCCGCACCAGGCCAAGCGCCAGACGCTCCGAGTCAACTACAGAGACTGACATGTAGCGAGACAGGAGCCCTACGTAGCTTATCCCGCGTGCAAATGCTACCTCCATGAACTCGAGAATTTTACCGGACAAAAATGTTTGGCTATTGTATTAGACGTTTGGGCGACGTGATTTTCTACATTCGCCCGGTTTGCCTCAACGTTTGCCACGTTCATCGCTCAAACGAGCGATGTCGAATAATTGGTCAAACGAAACCTGTGGCGCTGTTTCTGCATTTCAGATTGACGGCCCAAAATTAGCTTTCTCAACGGGCTGCCAGTATAGCAAGAGTATAATGATGATATTTGAACATCAAGAAAAGGTTCTAACCATTTGCTGACCATGTGCCGGTCTGGTCTGCAGCGGCGATGTGAACCACGTTGTTGTGACTGGATTTGATTTTAGGAGAAAGTGCGACTTTGTCGAGAGCAGACACGCATAGTTTCGCTGCTAGGGACACGTAAACTCTCAGAATGACGTCAGTCGTGCGACAATGGTGCTGCGTGTGTCACAGACAACGCCGTGACTCACAATGTTGGGTAGGAGGGGAGGGGGGCCAAGTTTTGGGACAACACTTTTGTATTCACGTGGCAACAAAGGCTGATTACTGCCCCGCCCCGCGCTGCAAGGTCCCAAGATCGGGGCCCGTAGGATCTCAAAAGTCACGATCATCTTGCTCAGCAGCGAGAGTTTCTGGAGAAACCCGGATGCGTGGGGTGTTGGGTGGATTATGGACAGGCCGTAGGGTAGCAATTTCCCCGCCTTGCTGAGGTTTGTTCGCCTGCCCGAAGAGGAAAATGAAGCACAGACCACACGTTGCGTTGCGGCGGTGGGACGGACAGCTTGGATGGGCAGCTCACATATCGGCCGACTGGTCGGGTTCTGTATATATTCTCAATCTGTCGTTGCCCGCAGGTCGCCAGCCGGTCAGAAGCTGAGTTTTTTGGCCGAAAGTCGGTCTCAGGGGACGACCGGACATCAATATAAGACCGGCACTTGCCTGGACCTCCCAGAGACGAACGAAGCCGACCCGATCTCTGCTTTGAAAGTGCTACAGCGGCCCAAATGCGAATGTACGGGCTACCCATAATACCGTTGACGGCATTCGAACTGCTTGCTGGCCTCGTGACTTCGCAGGAAACCGGCAATCATCCGGAGTGGCCACGATGGTGTGGGAAAGCATACCAGCCGCAGTGAGCGCTGCCCGGGTCAAGAGGGCCACCCAACCAGTCGGCAGATGGTCGCTCGGGCTTGCTGACTGCCCATATTCGTAGATATCCTGCTTTTGACCCGGGGGGTGAGGTGGTCGAGCCCGGTGCCGCACCTGGCGGTCCGCTCCTCCATATCCAGCTCCAGCCTCGATACAGCATCTACCTGGAGAGCGAGAACCAGGCAGAGTTCATTGTGAATGCGGGCGTTTCCAAATGGCACGGTCAGCCGTGGCCATACCTAGACTCACCTGCGACGGCGCCCCAGATCGACTTCACCATCAGCGTCGCTTCTACTTCCGAAACACTGGTATCCGGGCGCGTGCTCGCCAACACGACGGGCAACCTTTTCACTTTCGACCTGTCCCGCCTCAAGCCGACGTTGGAGCCTTATGTAATTCTGCTTTCTGGTGGTGGTGGTAGTGGTGGTGGTAGTGGTGGTGCTGCGGTGGCAGCCGGAGGTGCTACCGAGAACGTGACGGCTAAATGTGAGCTCATGTTCCTCCCCGAGAAGAAGCACGGCGGCAGCGTGACGAAGCTGGATCACTTGAATGGCGGTTTCTTGTTTCGTAGTCCGGCAACGGGTGGTGCGTTTGAGCCGTTTCTGCCCTTTGGTTACTATGCCTCTTGTGACAACTTTCTTTGCGACGGGGGCTACGAGAACAAGGTCAGGGCCTATAAAGACTTGGGCTTGAACAGCATGGTGTCGTTGACCAGAGTGCGAGACTCGCGTCCGACGTACAAGTATCTCGACGAGCTGGACATGCGGTACATGTATGATCTGCGCGGTTCGTACAGGAACCTGACGGCTGTCGCAGAGCAAGTCTCTGTGATTCGGGACTTTGACGGGCTTTATTCATACTGGGGAGCCGACGAGTAAGCAAGTATTTTTCCCTCCATGCTTTCTGATTCTCCCCCTTTGCTCTGTTTCACTGTTAGAATCTCTCAAAACAATAACTCACAATCTCTACTCGTCTCATGTTTTCTTCTCCTCTTGTCTTCCATTTATTGTCCTTTCCCTGCTTTCTGCTTCCTGCTCTTCTTGTTTTCTGGACCTCGAAAAGCTGACGCAGTGCTGTGCGGCGCGCTCGCTCTCCCAGACCAGACGGCCACCAAGACCCCTTCGATCTCCTGCCCAAGGCGCGCGCTCTCATCCGCAAGCTAGACCCTTACCACCCCGTCTCCGTGACGCTCAACTGCCAAAACTTCCACTTTGGCGAATACACGGCCGGGGCGGACTTCATCATGGAGGACGTGTACCCGATCGGTATCAACACCAGCACCCTCAGTAAATGGGGCACCCCGTGCAACCAAACATACGGTGACTGCGGGTGCGACAACTGCCAAGGCAACGTGCAGGACGTTGCAAGCCGGCTGGACGACCTGGCACGGTACGAAGAGTGGCTGGGCGTTTGGCCCAAGACAAAGGCGCACAATCCGCAGACTTTCTTCGGGGAGGGGTACTGGAGTCGAGTGCCCACGGACCACGAGGAGGTTGCGATGAATGCGCTTGCGTTCAACCATGGAGCGAAGCTGATTGCGTCTTGGGTCTGGCCTTTCAGCGACGGCCTGGGCAAGGTAATGGGCGATTTCTCACTGGCAGTTGCGAGGAGTCCCGTGCGAGATTTTTTGGTCAGTGGGCGGCCAGCTCGTGTGGACATCGCAGGCCACAAGCTCCTGGATGCAGCGTATTGGGTCCGTCGGGAAGCACAGGGCCAGTTTCAGCTTCTCGTATGTGTCGTCAACGGCGGATACGAGCCCATCTCAGAGGACGTCTCCGTCTTCATCTCGGAGAACCTGCGTGTGGAGGGCATGGAGTCGGTGGTATGGGGAAATGCGTCGTGGACGCCGTCAGCGCTTCACGATGATGACTACGTTCGAGGTGCCGTCATCAAGATCCACAACCAGTCCGCCATGTCGACCAATATGGCGACTTTTCCCGCTTCAAGCATGTTATAGAAAATTCCACCTAGTTCCCCCCTTCTTTAATGGTCCTATAGCTACAAACATACAATTTCATCACGAATTTCTTGTCCTCTTTCTTCTTCCCTTTGGCTTCATTCTCACGAGACCTCTTGCTTCGGGGTACCATCCGCATTCCGATTCATCCTCTGAAACTGGCCCTTGAGCTTGTCGCAATCCGCGTCAACCAAGGTGCTGTACCATTTCTCGTCATTACACTTGACGCTCGCACCGCCCAGAAGCACCGGCCTGCAGTGAACATAGATATTCTCGTACGAACAAGAAGGGACTTCGTACGTCTCGTGAAATATCCCAATATGTCGTGCCCCGAGGGCATGAAACCACCGCCATGTCTCCTCATGCATTTCCTCATGCGCAAAATGATGGAGCTGCCTTACACTTCGGAAATAGTACTTCATCAAGAGCGTTTCCGCCCCTGAAGCTGCTGCTCCTCGCGGGGGTCCAGCGCCATGTTCTTCCCTAGGTCTTCCCGCGGGGACCCCCTTTCGTGAATTTCCTTCTCCAGGAGATGCCGCTGGCGCTTCCCACTGCGAAAAGTCGAGCAGTCCCAGCTCGTCCCTGCGTGTCATCAGATCGGCATTCAGCGCGGCGAAACGTCGCGCCAGCTCAAGGCCATGCGGACATAGCTTGCCGCGGGGATGGTTGAACTGTACGCCCAGGTTGAAGACGACGATGCCCTGAGCCGCGGGAACTTTGCCAAATGACGAGTCCTGAAGAGGAAGCAGTGCCGTGGCGCGGCCCAGAACTACATTCTCGTGATGTGCTGGCTGGGGGCACGTCGTTCCATCCGGTGTGCAAATGTTGATAATGTGCGCGACAAGAGCCGCGAGAATTAAGAGTAGAATGGGCACCGGGTTGAAACGCCCGGGAAACAGAGTCGTGACGAGTAACTGGACAGTAGCGATGGCGAGCATGCGGTGCCACTTGGAGACAATGCTTTTGAGTACAAGCTAGACACGAGCACACAGATGTAGAGAATGAACAGTTAGTGAGTGACTTCTTCCGGAACTCAGTCATGACTACGGCTTTTCGCGCGTCTCATGTCTGAAAGTATCGGAACCGCGTGTGGGGAAAGAAGGAGAGGAAGAAGACAAACGTACCAGAGGCAGACAAAATGGTCGAGGGCCCGGCGGTGCAGCGACACGGCCCAGCCTGGGCTTGAACTCGGCGTCAGCTTGATTGCTCATGGCGTGACAGATAATTCGATGTTATATCTCCTACTTCCCTCCTTGCTTTGATTTGATTTCCCTATCTCGACGTTGAAAAGAAGGGGAACCAGGACGAGGGAAGTGGAATCGAGAAAGAAAGAAAGGAACAAAGAAAAGAAAAAGCGGGGGAGACCCTCGAGCTCGTTATTGATGGAAGGAAAGGCAATGGGCAGCGCCTTAAAGCACACATCGAGCAGGTCTGTGAATGTCCCGTGAGTGGAAAAATTAAAAAGGAGGGGGGGGGAGGGTGTGTGGTCTGTGATTCACTTTCCCTTTTCCCCTCGGCCGCGCCCCCCTCCAATTCTCTTTCCCTCTGTTCGCCTCGCTATCTCGCTTAGCCATTGTGTCATGATTTCAGTCGCAGTATGACGAAGCCGACGTGCGTACGTACGTTCGTCCGACATTGTGCGTGGTAATGCGCAAGACACGCAGACACAGACACGGACACATACGCATAAGTCCATCCACATGGCACTGTCTCCCTCTCAACGTTACTTGAAGATTGCCTACGCGGAATGCGAAAAGCAGTTGACGCGACAAAATTTGATTGATGTACAAAGATTGATCTGACATTTCACATTACATCGTATCGTCACCGGCCAGCTCAGCTTGTCCGACTCGAGTTTCTTCTTTCTGTTTTTTCCCTCTCCCCCAAACTTGCATATCCATTTTCGCTTGACGTCAGGCCCGTGCTGTGCTTTCCAAACCCCCCTTTCTCCCTGCTTGTCTGCCCAGAACGCCGTCCCTCGGGCAGGATATATACGATATTCTCCGTTCGCGCACAGCCTCGCATTATTATCACAAATCGAGTTCCTTTCTAGCATGTTCCGCTCGTGCTGTTCGCGACATTCAAACTCCATGGGCTACATGAAGACATGCCATGCCATTCATGGCGGCCGGTGGAAATAGGTAACGACGGTAGCCGTAGCCAATTGACATGCTTCCTATGTCGAATTGCTTCGGATTTTTTTTTTTGATGAATATTGCAACATATTCAACGACAGCCATCGTCTGCTTTTAGGCTGTGTTCTCCTTGTTGGCAGCCGCTTCCGCCGCAGAAGGCTCCATCAGCGACTTTTCCCACTCCTCCATCAGACTATTGGCTGTCCGCTGGAGGTTGCTCGGGGTCAGTCGGTTGACCACATTTGGGAGGAGCTCTTCGAGTTTCGGCGACAGTGGAGACAGTATGGACGTGTCCCTGGTTGTCTTTTTTCTACTATGCTGCCTGTCAGTGCTACTCCCTCTTCACATTCTTCAATCTGACAAGCAGAGGAGCTCACGTACCCTGGCGTGGTGGACTCATCCGCGCTCTCGGGAATTGCCTGTATGTCGTCCGCAATACCGCTGTTAATTGTAGAGCCACTCCATCGTGTGCTTCTGGCCGGAACCGGGGACTGTGCTCCCTGCCAGCTCGTCCAATCTGTGTCGTCCAAAGATTCGAAGCCGAGAGGCGTCCAGGAGAAGTGTTTGGTGCGTGCAAGTTTAGGTCTCTCAGCAGATGCTTCCGTCAACCTTCCCTTCTGTTGGGTCTGTGAGGGTCGTATTCTGGGTTCCAAGTCCGTGCCCGCTCCCTGACTTAACGACCCGGCGCGACGGTGGCTCCCGTTGCCGTTTCGCTGTGGGTTCATCCCATTGATAGGTTCGTCTCCGATGGTAATCTGCCTGATGTCCTCGACAAAGGCTCGGAAGCCCACTTTGAGATCTTCCACGAGCTGCGGTACAACGGGGGAGTTTTGATGGGATCGAGGCTGCCATGATGCCCGCTGCGGAAGCCTCGCGCTGGCGGGATGGCCGGCCCGGCGATCGGCCGCAGGTGAACGGCACTTGTCTTGGGCGATTTGATCGTCCGATAGGGAGAATTCAGATTTTGTTCTTGCCGGCGACAGCAGCGAGAGCGTGCGAGTGTGACCGCCGCACAAGACGCGGCGCTTGGTCTGCGTGGGCGTGCCCTGGTTCTGCGAAAAGTGAAATCGACGTTCCAGGTCGGCGCTGCGTCGAGGGGAAAGCAGGTCGCCATCCGAGGCAGGTGTGGCCGCGCCGCTGGCGGACTCGAGGTACTGAGCCGGCCCTCTGTTGCTCAGCGCATCCGTGGAAGATAATTGCCTCTTGAGATAGGCAATCTCAGCTTCCTCCCGCGCCAGCTCCTCCTTCAATTCCAGTACCTTGCGCTCCTTGGCGGCGATTGCTATTATGAATTCGCTCACGTTGGACGGCAACGGCACGGCGGAGCTATCCAGTGGGGTCGGTGGGACCGAAGATGGCGTGGAGGCTATTGTTATGGGCGTGGGCCTCGATGCATCGCTGTTTGGCTGAGCTATGGGTAGAGTGAGCGAGAGTCTGTTGGTGGCCCTCGATGTCGAGGACGAGGCTGCAGTGCTTGACTGGCGCTCCGAAGCTGACGGCGCAGCGGCCGTGTCAATTGGAGTAGGCGGCGGTCGCATCGTGTTCGCGCCTGGATCTTCAAGGACTTCACTCGATTCTGTGACCTTTCCGAGGTCGCTGCTGTCGGGTGAGTCGGCGGCGGCCATCATTGGCGCCGTGTCGGATAAGCCCGAGGCATGTTTCGGTTTATTGACTTTTTTGCTGCTTCTAGCATGACTGGAAGGGACGGGGATTGGTGCTGTCTCGTGGACCATCTCTCGCGACTCCATCTGTGTAAAAGCTTGGTTGGTATCGTTGCTGTTGTCCGTGGGAGGAGCGGTCTGGGTTGTTGTCGCATCGTGGAGATGCCGTATTATTGGAGCTGTGGGCAAAGGTGCATCCACCAAGCAATCTGCAGAAACGGAATCCTCTGCTGACGGCGCATGGCGGAACTCTTTTTGCGAGGCCATGGCCAGCGGCCTCTTTGCGATTTTTGACAAGGAGTGGCGGCTGGGGTGGCCGTGATATCTACGCCGCCTGGCCGTGGAAATGAGGGAATTGGACGGAGCCCTGATGTGTTGTTTGCGTCGCCGGGCCGCGACACCAGCGGCGGCGGTTCTGGGATTGAGCGCAAAGAAGCGTTGGGCCTGGTTCAAATGACGCTGTTCATCGAAACGAGTGTAGCAGCGATCGAGAGCGCAGATTGGAAAATGGAATGCGGTCATGAGTGAGCGGTTGCGGGAGAGAGAAGAGCTCTGGAGCCGACGCCGGCCTTGCTCCTCATAACCGTTACAATCGAGGGCGAGGGCGAGGGCGAGGGGAGGGTGCCGGGACAACGACACAGACGCTCCGCTCGGTCGCCTTTGATGGTGGTGGGCGGGTGCGCGTCACAAATAGCCATGGGCTGTCGGGCGGACGGGCATTTGGGCTGGTCGAGGGGGACCTGGTTCAGAGATGCTCTGGCCCGGTGCGAGATGAGCCGTCCGGCTGGGATCAGACGCCCCAGGGGTAAGAAGAGGGGGAAGCACAATATCGGCTTGGCTGGACAACGACGTGATCAAGACGCAAGGCGGACGTCTGGTGTTTTGTGCCTTTGCAATATGTTTGTCTGACAGCTCAGCCGCCCGACGCGCGAATGTCTCTCTTCCTCTCTGATACGTAACGTACTAGGTATGTACAATGCGTCGGCACGTGTCTGACTGAGAGTGACCGCTGTCGTCCCTTGTCTTACGGTACGGGGGCGTCTTTGTTTGGAAACCATACAATACGAGGAGGTGCATGTCTCGGAGAAAAAGGAAAAAACACCACAGGCTGGGGGAAAACGGGAGAAAGCTTTGGCTGCCGGCCCTGTTGTTTATATTTTCATACTCACTCCCGCTGCTACGTATCTATCTTGATTGCCCGTGCCCGTGTTGATCCTGTTCAGAGAGCAGCTGATCAGACCTTATAAAGAAGAGCCTGGTGAGTCACTGCCAAATTGCACATTCATGCGGCCTCGTGGCATTGAGGGACGAAATGACGGATCTTCCAAATCTGATGTTTACCACTGTTTTGTTTTAGTCCCGTCCACGGCGGGTCATCTAGCGGGCCTTCAACGCCCAATCATGATGCGAGGACCCTGAATCGATGGCAGGCCTCCCCCTGAACGGCGTGCCCACAGCGCCGCCTGTCAGCCCCGCAGTCGCTGGGCCAGCGAACCTGAAGGTGGTTAGTCCAGGAACCTGCAGGAGCGCCAATTTCCCTCTCCACCGCGAGCCAATCACCAGCTCGAACGGCATGTGACTTCCCGTCCATGTCGTGTGCCGCTAGGAGCACCAGATCCGCTTTCAGACGCACGTAGACCGCGTCCTGCCACGCGTGAGCCTCTCAGAACCCTCTCATCACCACGTTTCCGAGCCAACTTCGCAGCGGCCGCTCTGACAAGATGCACACGTTCGAACAAGGATCTGTCTGAAAGAGAAGTGCAAGGCTTGGCCTGTACTAGTCCAATACGGACGGCACAGTGGCCGCGACGAGATTCCAGCGTCAGAAGAATCGTCAAGTGATGTGACGGACCATTAGCTCGAATTTCTTCCCCAACCCTCGCTTGAACCGATGTAGCTCTCAGTCGAATACTTCCGCTTCAGCGTACGATGCCTATTCCATTTACACTAGTGTGCGATTTGCTGGACGAGTGCCACTTAATTTCTAATTCTGGCAAGCCCGTCACTCGGGCTGTCCTCCAATGGTTTGCGAGACATCGTCGTCAAATCGATGCGTCTGACACAGACCTTGCTGCTCTGCTTTCGACCTTGCTGCCCGAGAAGCGATCGGACCGGGTCTATTGCATCAAATCACCTTCACTCGAACGGGTCATTGGTGCGGCCCTTATGCTTGGTTCATCGCGACGCACGCAGCTCGCTTTGTACAAACAGCCCGGCCATGGGGCTGACCTCGCAGATTGTGTCGAGCGCATTCTCATAGCGACTGTGGGTTTCTTCTCAGTCTTCGATTTTGTCGTGAGTCACTAATCAACCATAGCCGAACCCCTTTCGTTGCGAAAAACAGCAGACTACCGTCGAGGATATCGACAGTATTTTGCACGGCTTAGCAGCAAGAACAAGATGGAGCTCTCCATCTGTGCGGAATCTGCAGGTCACCATAGGTTCACCCGGAAGACATGCCTTAGAGAATGTGTATCGTTGTCTTTCCGCTCGCGAGGCGAAGTGGCTCACGAGGCTCATTTTGAAAGACTATCGGCCCGTAGTCCTAGACCCGCAGCTCATTTATAGATGTTGTGATGGAAAGCTGCCGCTCATGCTCAAAATACAAGACGATTTTGCGGTAGCGGCGCAGGCCTTACAGAGGTTGAAAGGCAAGGATAGTCGGGCGCAAAGCACACTGGCCAACCACAACTCTATAGTCTCAATGAAGCCTCGGATTGGCGTCAAAGTAGGCAGGCAAGCCTGGTTCAAGGGTCGCAGCATAAAGCACTGCCTCGATATCGGCTGTGGTCGCATGAGTATCGAAGAAAAGCTCGATGGCGAGTACTGCCAGATTCATGTCGTGGTCGCCAATGGAAAGCCACGAGTCCAGATCTTCTCCAAGAGCGGCAAAGACAGCACAGAGGATAGACACAAAATTTGCGAGTAAGAGAACATGTAGTCCTCCATTGGGTCCGGCTGACAAAGAATAGCGTCATCATCAAATCGCTAGGCATTGGTCGCCCGGCTTGCAATGTGCGAAGGGCATGCATCCTTGAAGCAGAACTTCTAGTGTACAGCGATTTGGTAAGTGCCGTCTTTTTTCTCCGTTACTTTTCATTTCCTTTCTTTGTCGCTTTTTGTTTTCTTTCTTTGTCATTTATTTTTTTTCTACGTCGCTTATTGTCTTCTTTTTCCACTTCCTATTATTTTCTTCCTCCGTCGCCTACCGTCTTCTTTCTCCGTCTATAGCCTCTGACAGCTTCCCAGGAACACAAAGCACTGCCTTTTCACAAGCTTCGGAAACACGTCACAAGAAGAGGTCGTCTCCTGGGCGTAGATATGGATTCACCGTACGTAATGATGGCCAGATGTCCTGTTTGCGTCAAATCGAGACTGACAGCCGCAGCCCGCGATGGTACGAGAACCTTATGGTCGTGTACTACGACATCTTGCTGCTTGACGATCAGTCCATGCTGCACGCCCGTCATTCCGAGCGGTTCAAAACTTTGGAGAAGACGATTCAATGCGAGCCCGGTCGAGCAGAGCTGGTGAAACGAACACTTGTCGACTTCCAGCGCACGACCGCTGCATCGGACTTGCGCAAGGCTTTCGCTGCCGTCATTCGAGCCAAGGGAGAAGGACTCGTTCTGAAGCCTGACGGGCCGTACTTTAATTTTGGGAGCGGTCACAGCCGGACCTCGGGTTTTTGCATAAAGCTGAAGAAGGAATACATCGGCCATTTCGGTGACGTAGGAGACTTTGCTGTGGTCGGCGCAGGCTTCAATCCGAGCAAAGCGAAGTCATACAGGCTTTCAAACGTAAAGTGGACCACGTTTTATCTGGGCTGTCTGAAGAACAGGGAGCATGTAAGGAGATGGGCAGCCAAGCCAGAATTTACCGTTGTTTGCGCGGTAGAGATGGGCCAGCAAATGCTCAAGACCTTCATGATGCATGGACACGGCGCGCCCGTACCCTCGGACGACAATGAAGCCACAGAGCTACATGTCCCCAAAGGCATCCAGGCCGATGCACCTCTGACAGTGGCCTTCCAAAACCCGCCTGTGGTCGACCTAAGATGCTTCAGCTTCGACAAGCCTGGCAACGTGGGCTTCTGGACGCCGCGCTTTCCGGCCGTGTCCAAGATTCACTTTGACAGGGACTACACCGATACCGTCACCTTTGACGAGCTGCAGGAAATGGCCAAGGAAGCCAGAGCAACACCGGACCTGGACGACAGCCAAGAGAATCTCGAGTGGGTTGCCAAGCTCGAGGGGGCTGATCCCAGGGGACACGCCGTAGACGCACTCAGCCAACTCACGGCCACGACCATGCCTACTCCGTCCCCTCAAAGACCAAGCACGCCCCTGTCGCATGCACTCCCCTTCCAGGAAAGAGCAGGTAGCTCCGAAAGCTCGAGAAGCGGCGGCCAAGGCTCGCTGCCCCTCTGTGCAAATAGCTTAGCTACGCCACCAGCAACCTCTCCTCCCCCTGTTTCGTCCCCAGAATCCCCTCGGCCTGGCAACAAGCGCAAGTTTTCGTCACAAGAGTCGTCTCCTCGGAAGTGTCGTCCCTCCTCCATCGCGGTGCCAGTATCGAGCAAGAGCAAGCGGACTCCCCTCCAGGATGTAGACGTCAACGCATCTCCCTGTTCTTCATCGCGCCCTGCAGCCGCGACCACCAGCACACACACCTGCAAGCACCCGGGTAAAAGCATTGTGTCCACACCACCAAAGGAGTTCGAAGAGAACGAGCCCCCCAAAGCAGACAACTGCCATGAAAAAGCATCAACATCACGCAAGGTACATGATTGTCGAGTCGCCGTGCCATCGCAACCACAAACCGATGGGGCCAAAGCATCCTCCGGGTGTCAATTCGCTGGCGAAGACTGCCACTTGTTCGGAGCAACTGTGCTTGTCCTTTCCGTGGGGCTGGCCTCTTCGACGGAGCATATCGCCCTCCTGCGCGCACACGGAGTGGCTTACACCATACTTGACGCGGATACATGGGTTCATGAACATGGCTTTGGAGCTAGCCTGTCCGACACACCTTCACGCGTTGTCCTTCTCGTTGATACGGTACACAAACCAAAGGAGACCAAGCGTGCGCTCTCGTCGCTTGAAAGACTTCGCAAGACATCGCCGGGAAAGACGCGTCATTGGATTGCCGTATATGATTGGCGCGTGCTGAGGCATCTCAAGACCTTGGAGGATGAGAACACGAGAGACAAGTATTTTGACGGGTTTGACGATCCATGGCGAAGGTGGTACTGTGGCATCATCTAGGAGTTCATCATTTTCCAAGACGGGCAGCCGAGCCTTGCTGAAGACGTGAATCGAGATGCATTCACGGATTCCAAATGCCGTCATGTCCTTACCGAATACCATCAGATCAACATGGTCAGGCACAATAGGATAATAGATTATGGCGCAGTTTCCTCGTCTGTATATAGGGTACCATACGTTGCCTTCAGCCTCATCAACAGATGTTCTCCCGCAGTCATGACCTTCCTTTTGGCATATGGATTTGCATCTTGAGTATCTTCGGCAGGGGCGAAATCTCTAATCAATTGGCTAGGAATGGGTTCCAGCAGCGCATTATTCATGGGCTGACAAAAGTACACGATGGAATAGCGTGCCTCGATGCTCGTTTCCCCTGGAAAAAGAACATCCCCGCCCTCTTCGTCATCCGGAAAGACGACTCTGTGCATCGTGCTTTTGAACAGACCATTCGTCCAGTACGAGAGCAAGTCGCCAATGTTGATCAAGATTGGGGGGCTGGGATCGTTCTCCGTACCTGGTGGCACCACGGGCACGGAAACCCACGAATTGTCTTTTGACAGGACTTGCAGTCCGGCCTGGCCCTTGAGGCGGAAGAGCAGAGTGATGGAGCCGTAGTCGGAGTGCGCGCCAGCGCGGACGTCATCTTTGGCGTGGGATGTAGTGGATGGCGGGGGATAGCGCAAGAAGCGAAGGGTGCTGCCTGATCCCGTTTCCGCCTGAAAATGCGCAGACTTGAGGAAGTCGCCAACCTGACGATATTGTTGGCGATGCCATGGTAATGCAGAGGTTTGCGTACAAGCATACCTGGAGGCCCTGGCCCAGGAGAGTGAGAATCTTCAAGCACAAGGCACGGCAGAGGCCAGCAAAGGCAGCATATGAGGCCTCGTCATTGGCAATGGTGGCCGGGATGGGCTGCTGGGCTTTGCCGTTGACAAATTCGCCAAAGTTGAAGACTCTTTGGGATGTTGGCACTAGCTAACAATGGGCAAATTGAGGCACGCGACTCACTCCTTGAAGTCTCCGATCTGGTTCAATCAGTCAGGTGAGTATGGGTCGCGGTGTGAGGCTCGCCGATGAACTTGTTCACCTTGTGATTCTTGGGGTCCAGATTCTCGCCGTGTATCGCTGACCAGCCGCGGTTGTTTGTCTGCATAGAGCATGCTTGCTTCTCCACCACCGGCGCAGCAAATAATTTTCTCGACTAAGGAGAGAATGGGATATGAGCAAGCGTGCGAAGAAGCAAACGTTTTCGAGGCATCGTGTTGGATTACCAGGGCAAAGGCCTCATCGACGTCGGACGCAGGGATGTCATGGCCGAGGTTTCTGATGTAGATGAAGCCATGTCCGATGGCGGCGCTCACCAGCTGCTCGGCAACGTCGTCCTGGAGTCCGGACAAGTCTACGAGGGGAATATTTGCTGCCATTGATGGCATGTTGAGCGGGCCTGTTGGAAGGTGCGACGGAAGGAGCGGGCGGGGGAAGGCGTTTTGGAAGGCGGTTTGTAGTTCGCACCTTCCGACACCACGGCTGCACCATTTTGACGAGATGGTGCATGCCAGCCAACGCTCGTGACGGGTGGCGCAGACACTGGCCGATGCGCTACAACATTGTTGTTTACATGGGGACAAGCGCATGTGCCAGCAGCGAAGAGAACGGTGCTCTGTCCAGTGCTTATCTATTTACAGATGCGTTGATTGGCGGCGCGGCTCGCCGACTGACTGGATCGGACGGCAGGCCACGCATGTCTGGGCCCTTTTCAGCTCTCGGCTTGCATTATCGCTCTTGCATGAGGCAGGCTGGTTGGTTCCAGCCTTGAAGGTAGGCACTCATCGACCTCGACCACATGCACGTGCAATGCAGCCCAGCTTTGCTCTGCGGTGGAAGGACCCTGCCAGCTGGAGAGAGAAAGAGCCGGGCAGACGACGTGGCATGGCGTAGTGTCGATTGAGCCTAAAGAGGCAGTCAGTGGGACCGCGAGCAAACGCAACAACGGCAGACGCAGAGGCCGGTGGGTGCGTGCCTGGGCGCCTCACGTCACGCAACTGTGCTCTGGAAATCCACGACTCCAAACCAACTCGTCCGATCACGACGCCGGCGCACATCCAGCACCTCGCGAGTGCCAGTCGTCGACGGACTCTCGTTTTTTTCTGCAACACCGGCACTGCAGCCGCCATCGGTTTTGGTCAGGATGCCATGTGAGTCAGCCCCAGTCTTATTCCGGTGCCTTCCTTTTTCTGCCTCGGAGCTTCACAAGCTTCGTAGAGCATCGCGTATCGGCCATCCTGGCACACGTCTTGCTCGATCCCGCTTCGTCGTGCTCGAACCCGTGCGACATCGCATTCTCGACGGGCTCGATGGCTGCACATGCACATCTACGCTTCCCTCTCTCCCCTGAGCCCAGTATCTCGTACCCTCCGCCACTTTGTTTCTCTGGTCGGTATCGGCCAGCCTCCCCAAATCACCACCCCACCAAGCCCATGAGACATCCAAAAGCTTACACCGGCCTCTTCACTCAGTTCTCGTCGAGGATTCCTACATAAATGCCCAGGCAACGTGCGTATACGACCCTTTGTCGAGATCAGGCGATGCTTCGGTCCATACCTTTCCTGCTTATGGTTTGATGGCGCGCGCGCGCTAAGACTTTGTTTGCCTCACAGTTCCTACGATGTCGCCGACCTTCATGACTGCTCCATTGCTGTTGACGCAACGTACTGGCTGAGCCAATTGCTCGACACCCCTCCTGCCCACGAGCCATTGCTGTCGGCCCTCGGCGGCCTGACCGGCATCCAGACCCATATCAATCAGGGTCTCGACCTGTGGGAAAAGAACCGAATCACTCCACTCTTTGTCTTTGACGGTCAGTCCATTACCGGACAGGACGAAGTCGGCGTCAGGCGCAAACGCGCTGCAAATCAGAAGACGGACGAGGCATGGGCTCTCTACTCGCGCTCTGCGGCCGAACAAGCCGTCACCACGTTTGGTGCCAACCCAGGTATTCATGGCTTTCGCCTGTGTTCGCCGAGAAGCCCTTGCAACGTTGACTGACCATCCCTTTCGTGCATCTCCAGGTGCCTACGCTATCCAGACCCTTTATCCATTACTACAGGCACTCCTGAAGAGGCGGGGATTGCACTTCTTGGTTCCGCCCTACAATGCGAGTGCACAGGTATGTATGACCTGCAAGCCGAAAAGTATCGGATCTGACCGTTTCTCTCATGATAGCTCGCTTACTTCGAGATGATTGACTCTGATCAATGCGCCGGAGTCATGGGTTCTCAGGAGCTTCTCCTGTATCCTATCAAGGATTCTGTGATTCGCGACTTCGACTGGGACAACGGGCTCGTCTCGGCAATTTCCAAGAGCAAGATAATGCGAGCTCTCAGTGTGAACGAGCCCATGTTCATAGATGCCCTGCTCATGACCGGCACCTCTTTTCTTCCTACGTTTCCGCCCCTGCTGGACAGCGCCATGTATCCGAACCTCTTTACGATTGGCGACGCCGTCAATGTTTTGAGAACTGCTGATAAGGCCGTAGCCAATGCATGCGCATCTTTCAATGACATATTGCAGGCCCAGGATGCCACCTGGTTGGACAAGTACCGAAAGGCTCGCATGGCTGTTCATCACTTCATCTACGTTGCCGAAACGGGTGAAGTCACCGTCAACGACTTCGACCATCTGACCAAAGATAATCACGAGTATCTTGGCCTACAACTGCCTGAGGAACTCTTCCATTACTTGAACACGGGGCTCATTAGTGCGCGAAATCTGAATAGCATAACACATGGTCAGATTCTGGTGCAGCCAACGCTGGACGGAATCGTGTCTGACGAGCACAAGAATCTCGTCACCACGAAACTGCTATCGGTCAAGGAACAGGCCTTGGGTCTCATGATCCCTCGGGTGCACCGAGGAATCGGGCACACAGATATCAAACTTCGTGTATGGTATGATCCTTCGTTTTCCTACACGATAAATCATCGTGCTCTACAGCCTTCGCCATCACAACTGGTCGACACTTGGGACGTCAAGGAGGATGACTTGCGCAGCGTGTTCCCTGCAGATTTTGCCGGTCCAATCTCCCTCGAGGTTCTGGCTTTGGCCAATTCCGATTTCGCGGAGAAGACGCTCGCGAAAACTTCAAAGATCAGGGGCATTGACAGCACGGAGATGGTGACATCCGTGGCCATCTGGCGATTCCTGCACCTCCGAGGGTACGTGAATGCCTCTCATACCCTCACAAAATGGGGTAACGCTCTGGCAACGACACTACTGGCCCTGAAGGACGCTGTAGAGGACCAGCCCGAGGTTCCCGGGCTGGAAGAAGCCGCCCTGCTCGCCTTTGAGCTCGCTCGTCTCGGCGTCTTTGGAGTAAAAGCCCACGAAGAACCTGCAAGCCTGCCTCGCAAGGGCAGTAGTGAGGAAAAAGCAAGCCTTGTCCTCATTAGCCAAGCGGCAACACTCTTGAAGTTGCGTCATCAAGCTTACGGATACACGGGCCCTCTGAACAAGGGTTTGCTCGCATTCCGTTCTCTCTCCAGCGCGGTCCGCGAGGCGGACCGCGATCTGATTGAAGCCATCGTTGCATCCATGTTCATGTATGGCCAATGCAAAAGAGAGAGAGATGACTATCTGGATATCAGCCAACGGTATGATCCTCCATGCGAAAGTGCACACACGAAGTATCGGCGCTGACTTTTCTACCTTCTCATGTAGGCTTCCGTTCCTGCAAGAGCCTGATATTGGTCTCGGAATCGCCGTGCTGACATTCTACGATGATGACGAGATCACTCAAACCAGGGAGGAGCGAGCCAGGCGACTGGCTGAGTTTCCGCAAACGTACGTGCCGTACGCTGAGGCGCTTTCCGATGATTTTCGCATCTGCCTTGGCTTCATCGACGCCGTCAATCAGGGCGTGCAGACACTCTCCGCCGATGAATTGCCTAAGGCAGACAAGGCGGCATGGGGCAAGGCCCAAGCATACCTCGATGCTCGTCCTTTTTGAACAGGTTTTCTCAGACGTGGTTTTAGTAGACAAAGCATGCGTTGCGGATATCCCTACATGATGTTTCCCCCCGGCTAGAATGGCACCACTGACTGCCAGAGAGGCGGGCTTGGGGGGTTTGACTAAAAAGTAACTATTCAGGTCTCTTTTTCTTTCTTGCCTTTTTTCAAAAATGCCTACGTGAAGGCAGCAACGCATTCGCATCATTTTGTTTTTCTGACTCGCTTTGCGCCCAGCGACTCCGTGCTTCTGAATCAGCCGCCGCCGCCGCGGTCGTCGTCTCTTCTCCTGCAATTAATTGCTGCCTGCGGCTGCTGCTGCGCGCGCGCGCAAGTTACCAGATAGCCAGAGAGCGAGTCGGAGAGAAAGAAAGAGGCAAGGACTCACCAAGTGGGTGGTGCGTAGCCGCGACACAGGATTTGCCGCATACTGGTTTCACGATGCCAAACCCCCGAGAAGGGGGGGCAAGTAGGCCTTTTTAGCGCGGTCCTTCTTTCTTTTCTCCCTTCCTCGACCCCTATCCCTCCCTATCTGCGCAATTGAGCGCCCCCCGTTGGTCCTGAGCTCCTCGTGGGAAATTAACGACAAATCCCCATCTCAGTCAATTGCGCCAGTTCAAATCGGAAACAGGACCGGCCCCGTCTCTCACACCACCCACATACACACAAACGGCAAGTGCAGTACGACATGGCTAGATTGTGAATGTTCTTCTTTTTCTTTTCAATTTTTTTTTTAATCTTTCGCGGGTTTGCAACATTTCTCGCAAAGAGAAGAAAAGTAAACAAAACGACGCTGTTGCTCCTGCTGCGCAGTTCGAACTGCCGTGAGCCCAACCGTAGATGGTAAAAAAAAAAAAAAAAAAAAAAAAACACAGACACAAAATTGAATAGGGAAATAACCCAGCTGTACCTCGCAGTGGGGACATTGAAAACTGTCGCTAAGCTCTCACATGCTCTGGATTTTTTTGGATCGCGTCAGAAAGGACGAGCAAATAAAACAAAGAAAATACACCATGCTCTAAAATGCCTCGCTACTACTAGAGACCCAGGATCAGAGGCCCGGCAACCACCATTTCATCCGTCAAGACGCCATCCGCAGGCGCAGCGTTTGACAGGGCCAAATATGTCACGCCGCCGACATTTTGAGGGATTTGGCAGCCTTCAGCCTCGGAGAACTTGGTGAACGAGGTGCCGCCGGGAACGACACCACCAGAGGTAAAGGCGCAGTTGGTCGCACCATTGGCGCCGCTAGCTGCCTTGACCTTGACGGTCTGACCGACGGCCGGAGCGGCGGTGGACTCCATCGTCAGTGTCGGGAAGGGCTGGATGGCCAGGTTGGACCCCTGAGGGCACGACTTGATGAACGGAGCGGCCATGGTGAAGACGGCACGGGGACCAAGAGGCGCGTCAAAGGCTTGCGGAACGGCGACCTGGCCGAGCAGGACTCGCAGAGAGCTCTGATGTCTCGACTCAATCGTCAGGATGGATCCGGCCGCTTCCAGAATGTCTTTGCTCTGGACGAGTTTGGCGGCACCGAGGTAGGCAGAGATGCCGACGTTCTCGAGCAGAGCACCAGTAGTCGCCATGCCCTTGGCATCCGTGAACTTGAAGTCGTACTCGCACGGCTTCACAGGCTGCACACCAGCCTGGGCAAGGGCCGACTGCAGGAATGTGACGTGTTGCTGCTCCGTCTGTCCGATGCCCTTGAGATCCTTGATCTGATTATCCTTGAGGCCGAGCGCGGCAAAGTCTGAATCAGGAAACTTGGCAAAGCCTTGCTGATAAAAGGCCGATTCAAGATGCTCGAGAGTCAGAGCACTGAGATCAATCACCATTAGTTTTCGTCCCTCTTGAAATCCCACACGATTCAGGCAAAACTCACAATTGCAGGATATCGGGGTCAGTCAAATTGCCAGCGGGCGCCGCAGCGGTCGCCGTTTCCGTGGAAGTGCCGGTGCCCGGTGAGCTCTCTGCGGAGCTGCCAGAACTCTCCGTCGAGCTGCCAGAAGTCGAAGTCTCGGTTGAAGTCGACGTCTCCGTCGAGCTTCCAGAGGTTGCGGTTTCTGTTTCGCCGCTGGATGTCGAAGTCTCTGTCGAGTTGCTTGGCGTGGCGCTCTCGCTGGAGCTTCCGGACACCGAAGTCTCGTTGCTCTGTCGTCGAAGCATGCGGGAGTCGAATCTGCCCCCGGAAGCAGGGAAGGCGTGGACCGACGCGACCAGGAGGGCCAGAGCGGCAACCTTTAATGACGGCATTTTGGTTGTAAATTTTTTGTTTTTTCTTTCTTGATCTTTGTTTCGTATACAATAGATATTAGGGTCGGTTGGTATGTACCGGATCAGGGGCCAGCCACCAAGGAAAAAAAAAAGCTGATGTACGACGAGGACAGGAGAATTAGACGAAGAGAGAAAAGAGAGTTGCGGCAGGCCAGCCTGTGTCAATGAGCAAAGAAGATGGGAAGCGAAAGGAGAGGAAGAAGAGAACGGAAAGCAGGGTTCAGTCTACTTTGTATACAGTCTCACACACATACACACACTGATCGAAAAGGGAAAAAAAGGGGGAAACATCCGAAGAAGGACGAGATGGAAGAGTCAAACATAGTTATAGAGAAAGCCGGCGCGCAAGTCAGTCGAGGGACGGCTTCTGCTGGTGCCGGTCCAGAGGGCCTGCGTCGTTTTGAACGAGGCAGGGATGGATCCTCGCCATGCCGGAGCGCAGAACCTACAACGAACGGGCCATGACAGTGTGCCCGTCTCTGTTTCAATGACAAGACATGCCCCTGCTCGGGAGCCACCGAGGCCGTCCATGCAGATGGGTGAAGAGAGAAGGATTGCCAGGAAGTTCACTCTGCCGGTCCGTCCACCGCCCGAAACCCTTCTGACACACCTCAGCGTCTCCCGGGGGCACCTTCCCGAGCTCCCCTCCGGACCTGCCTGCCTGCCTGCCTCTCTCTCTAGCAAGCCAGCCCGCCCGCCAGCCCACCTGCCCTGCCCTGCCCCACCTGCCCTGCCCCACCTGCCCTAACCAGCGTCTAGACGTTACTCTACCAGCAGCCGGAACTTCGTCCTTGAGACATTCTTCCAGACATCAAGTATCAGTTTCTTATTCTTGTTCTTTATCTTATTCTTACTTTTCATTCTAAATTACCAGGCCAAAATTGTAGGCCCGACCAGACCCAAATATCGAACTCTTCGTCTCATCTTGTCGAATCCCTCCCCCCCCCCTTTTTGCGGGTTCCATCTAGATGGTCCATTGCCTCTTCCGTAATCCTGCTTCTGTGCAAGTCGTGCGCCGACCGACGTACCGTAGTGCTCGATTCATCATCCGTCATCCTGTTTGACATTTTCCACAGCCCACCACGACTCCTGCAGGACGAGATGGCAATCAGCTTCACGCTCCCCCTGGCATCGTCATCAGCCGCATCCTCCTGCTCCTCGACCAAAATCCTCATGATATGGCTGTTAACATTTTAGAGAGTGATGCGCAATCTCTCTCAGTCGTGCGTTGGCGCCTTCCGTTCAAGCCATCTCGGTCTCATCCTGCGAGGCAGCGCAGACGCTTGACCCTCACCCATACGCGCACCGTCTCACCACACATCCGCTTGCATGAATGCCAACATGCAATACACAAGTCGGCCGCCACAATCCCGTACATCCGTGCCCACCTGTTTGAGCCCACGGCTCGTCATTGGTGTCCCTCTCCCCACTTTCAATCTTGATCCCATCTTTCTTTTCTCCTTGACCGAGATATCCCGTCCATGTCATCTGGACGCCACATAGATCGAATCTTGGCTCCTTGTGAGCGGCCGATACCCTCATTCGCCGCATCCCCGATAAGTCACCGCGCCGTTGTAATTTGTCACTTTTCTCGCCTCGGCACCACCGTCTACTCTCGATCTGCCGCATCCCCAACCTCTTGCACATCGTAGCTAAGCTTCGTCGTGACGTCGTGCTTGATTTTGCTACTTCGACTGGATCATTTTGCCCTCAACGTCCTCCTGTCCATCTAGATGCTATCTGTCCGCTCGGTGATATGCATCTGCCATTTATGTTATTATGTACAGCCCACAACTTTTGCTAAGAGAGGGCTTCTCCCTTTACATGAGAGCGGAAGTTGTTGTCATCTCCCATGCGTGCGTTTTGAATCCTTTGTCTCTTCTGACTCCTTGGTCGTCCGCCTCTTGATCCTCCATCCTTTCACGTTCCATCTTTCAACGCACCGCCGGCCTCGACGTGCCTTCTATTCTGTTGGGTGCCTGTTGGATTTACAGTTCCTGACGGCTGGGCCCCGCGCTGCACCTCGTCAATCACAGAGCGTACGGATTCAGCGACCGAATAGTGAGACATCTATTTGATTGTTAGTGTGAGCCGTGCCCAGATGTTGCACACTGATGGTTGTGACTTACGGCGGGCTCTTGCTAAGATCCGTCTTCAGGATGACAGGCACGCGCGTCATTTCCGTCACATCTTGTATATAGTCCCCGCCTTCTTCCCTGAGCTTGAAAAGCTTCGAGTATCTCTCCTTGTTGTTCAGGCGAGACTCTACTGCCTCGACTACAGGGACTTTTGAATCAGATCGCGTCCTCTGAAGGGCGCCGGCACCTGCCGCCAAGCGCGCTGGTGATCCGGGGACGCTTTGCGTGGGGCGTTCGGCCAGAGATGCCCCAGCTAAAGCCTCCGTCACGTCAGCCGTGTCTTCGTCGTCGTCGTCAAACAAGGCGTCTACATCATCTGTTGAGATGGTACCCGTCACCGTCTGCTTACGGGCAGCCTCTTCACGCTCCTTCCTCACTTTCTCGGCTTCCTCGGCCTTGCGAGCGGCGGCGAAGGCGTTGGTTGCTCGTTGGGAGGCGGCAGCTCTCGGGCGCTCGTCTTCGGGCACATAAGCAGAGCTGGGAACGCCCTTCTCCCAATAGAGCTCGAGCACACGCTTCTCCTTGCGAAATTCAGCCTTTTTGAGCGGAAGTTGATCGCAATGCACGCGCTTCTCAAAGCCCCACTCAGGAATGAGCACATCAAAGGCTGACTCGTATACGCAGAGAACGACGCCTTCAGTGATAAGGTCTCCATTGGCCTCTTGTCGTTTCTTGTCCATGATCCGGCAAGATTCTATGTGAATACTTTGGTCTTGGGCGTTCTGCGCCGACTCCTTCTTCGTGTTACAAGCATCGACCGTTTTGGCGAGAGATTCAAGATCATCGGTGAACTCGACCTTGCTCTCTGACAACACCGTCTCCAGTTGGCGGTGCACAATGATGTCAGCATAGCGGCGGGTCGGACTTGTAAAGTGTGTGTACAGAGGGAGATTGAGCGAATAGTGCGGCCACAGCTGTTTGGGGGTTTTGCCTGTAATAAAGTATTTGCCCCGATGCATCGACTTCAGTACCACTGTCTCCATACCCTTTCGCAAGTCAGCGTCGTCGACCTTGAACAGGCTGTTCTGGAGGGCCCCGCTCCCAGAAGCGTCGATGTCGTAGCCAAGAGCATTCATCCGTTCAACAAAAGTTTGCAGGCGACGCGGGTTGGGCGAGGCTTGTCGGCGAAGAAGTGCCTTCTCGGGCAGGCCCTCGGCAAGGCGCTGCGCCACGTATGCATTGGCTTTGTGCATAAGCTCCTCTACTAGCTCGAGGGCTGGATCCGAGTTGAAGATATTGTCTTGTACGGGGTTGTTCTCATCGTCGAGCTGCTGGAAAAGCCGCAAAGGAGCTATGGGTTCGCCTCCTGCGCCAAGTCTTGCTTCACGGAACTTTTGGGCTACCGCCTGCAGTATCTGTATAGTCTTGATCTCAATGGCCTCGTTCTTGTATTCTGCAGGGCTCTCAAGAGCCTGGTCCAATTGTCTCAATGACAGCTTGGCAGAGCTCTTGATGATGCTCTTGCCGACCCAACTGTCCCCATCGGCAACGTTACCGTTGTTGGGATTCACGTTGAAAACAACTGAAATGGTGAAACGCTCCTGATCGGGTCCAAGAGAGCACACCTCCGTGGACAGCTTAGGAGGGAGCAACGCGCAGAATCGATTGATCAGCTGGACCGACGTCCCACGTTTCTTGGCTTCGCGGTCCACAAGCGAATTTGGCTTCACAAAGTAAGTCACGTCCGGCACATGGATACCAACTTCAATCTTGCCGTCTGGGCGAGATTTGACGTGGAGCGCGTTTCCGAGCTCTGCACTGCCATTGAAGTCAATGGTGAACGCCTTCTCCTCGCGGAAGTCACGACGAGATGCCACCTCCTTTTCTTCTTCCTTAGACACGGACCAATCCTGCAGTCCTACACTTCGCAAGACAGCATCGGAAAATTCGTCCGAAGAAAAGTTGTTATCTCGCAGCAAGGCATCAGTCTCCACTTTAAGATCGCCCATTCGTCCCAGCTGCTCAACCAAAGTACCAAAGGGGTGAAGAGAAGTGATGGGCCAGCGCTTTATGCAGGCGACAAAAATGCGGTCGGCGTAGTCCTGATGCTTTTCCACAAAATCTCGCGGCGCCTGCTCTGTCGGAATGGCAATGAGCGGAACCCGCTTGTCTGTAGGTTTGAACCAGACGATTTTGGGCTTTTCCTGTTGACGTGAATCATTGTGGCGGTTATTGCCTCCGTCCCTGGCAGCGCGCTCGGCTTCCTGCTTCTCCTTAGTTGCCTGGCTGCTGGGACGCAAGAGTCCGAGGGTGCCGGAAAACATTTGACCCGCAACCCTTTCAATGACGGCCACGACATGCCCAGCGTAAAGGGGCTTCGCCTCATCGCTGATCTCCTCCTCCTCAACGAGCAAGAGGCTCTGGCCTTCAACCTCTACGTCGTCGTTCTTCTTTTGCGTGGGTCGTTGGCGCAAACTACCTCGTCTTCGAATGCCGCCCTCTGGGACATTGTTGTCATCATTGTTCGAATTGGAGCTTCCCTGATTGATCGAGCCAGAGCGGGTGTCCGTGATATCCTTGCGCTTCTTCTTTTCTTCCTTCTCTCGCTTCTGTGACCAGACTTCGTCGACGTCTAGAAGCTCAATGGCCACAAGATCTCCCTCGAGGGCACGATTGCGATCTTTGCTTCCGCAAATAAAAATATCAGCATCAAGCAGACCATCTTGCGTGGTGACGTAGGCATCACTTCGGTTCTTCTTGTTGACGCGTAGCACTCCCGAAACGAGCTGCCCGTCTCCGAGCAAAGCCGGGAGCGTAGCTTGAGGAAGATATGGTGTGAACAAGGTCTTCCTCTGTTGCTGCTGCTGCTGCTGTTGACCCCCAAGCTGACCAGAGTGCTGTGATGTCTGAAGACCCTGAAACTGCTGCCCATTCATTTGAGCAGCTTGGAGCGCTTGCAGCTGACTGAGCTGAATAGGATTGAGCTGTTGTCCGTACATTTGCGACATCATCATCTGATTCGGCAATTGCATAAGCTGGGGCTGCTGTCCGGGGTTGAACTGGAAAGCCCCAATAGATGATACGGACTGATTCATGGAGCCACGAGATCTATGGCCAGGCTGGAAGGATGCTGCTTGAGCGGGATTCCCGGTCTGATCCTGTCCTTGTCCCTGACTTCGCCAGTTGCCTTCGAAGTTTCGCGATCCGGTGCGTGCATGACCTCCGCCTCGGCGGAATTCACCGTCGCCGCTGGTGCTGAAAGCACTCGAACGCAAGCCAGAGCCCCCACGGCCATTGACGGCCATGCTCTGGCTACGTCCGTGGCCGCCGCGGCCCCGACCAGAACTTTGACCTACAGGGCCGTCAAGGTTGGACGGCGTCAAGGGTTTGTTTTCATCATCTGGCTTATCAAAATTTGAAGCGGCAGGGCCTGGAAACTGGAATCCGCTCGTCGTTCTCTTTTGTTGGGCGATCTCGGCAGCTTTCTTCGCATCGGCCAAGGCGAGAGAATGCCTTCGCTGATGGCCAGGACCAGAACCTCCGCGGCCTCCTCTGCCGCCGGTGTTCTCTCGATTCTGCGCAGGAGGTGCCTCGAAATTGCCGAAAGTAGAGCCTGATGCGCCAGAGGAAGGTGCGGGTGGCGGGCCTATGCCCATATTGGGCATTGCCGACTGATTACGGCGATGTGAATGTGTCTGGCTCGGAGGAGCCATGGGCTGCTGCCCCATCTGATTGGGGAATTGGAAAGCGTTGCCCACGGACTGCAAAGGACTAAAGGCACCGTTAGGGGCGAGAGGCTGGCCCGGAGGCATCATCCCCAAGTTGACATATTGCTGATGAGTCGCCTGGATCTGCTGCTGCTGCTGCTGCAACAATTCGATCTGCTGCTGAATAGCCAATTGTTCCACTGTAGAGAGGGCGCCGTCAGTGATTGACATCGCAAAATATGCGCCATGCATCGATGAGGCCCAAGTTACGAGGTGCAGCAATAGGCAGTCGTCTTCTCTTGTGAGAATCACCGCGATGGCAAGCCAAAAACCTCGGTCCAGAAGTTTCTCGCCAAAGCCGAGGCCATGTATAGAGAGAGCCGAAAATTGAGAAATGAGACAACTTACTTCCAGGGTGAGCAAACATGCTCATCAATGGGGTCAACTCGGATGGACTCCGTCGATGTGCGATATGCAGTCTTCTTCCGCCAGGTCCAGTAACGCCAGTGGCAGGTTGCTGCTGGGCCGGCTGTAGAGGCGCTTGTTGCTGTTGTTGATCCATGGTAAATGATATTGTATACACAGGACACTTGCTAGAGTCGATGGCAATGAACGGGCACGTCTCGCATCGCCGATGCTGCACGAAGACGCACTTGGCAGCACCCAAGATCGGGCTATTGGCCCTGTCGTGGTGGAAGGTAGGCAAAGGAGCGCAATATGCTGAATGCGATGGTGAGATGTTCTTGATGGTCTCGACGGGGGACGGGCCTGTCTTTGGAGACTGGCTTTGTAGAGAAAGTAGGGAGCAGGGTCTTTGGAGCTAAGGCGGGTACGCAAGTGATGATGTTTGGGGCGTGATTGCCAAAGGAAGGTGGCTTCAAACGGCGGGCTCGGCAAGAACCAAGGAATATCGCAAAGGAAGGATTAGTGCGATGGGTAGATGGGAGGACGGTGAATGGGAAAGAGGAAAAAAAAAGAGGGAAGGCAGCTGCGGGACAGATGTGATGAAAAGAAGAAGGGAGGGGGACGCAACACCCAGCTCCAGATGAGGGACTGTAGGGTTGATGATGGTGTTGAAGAACGAGGAAGGAGAGGCAAGAGGGCCAGATAGACCAGTGGGCGCAAGTCAAAGCTTCTGGCCCAAGCTGTTCCAGTCGACTTGGGGCTTGGCGTGAAGTCCAGCCTGTTGCAGCAGAGGCCATTGGCTGCTTTAGCCGGGCCCATGGATTCTGGCCCCCCCCCCCCCCTTTTCTTTCTTCCCGGGGGCCAGAACCCGACCCTCAGTTGATCTAGCGCAAAGAGCACCCTCGTTTCCTCCCCTCCGACGGCATTCTGCATCGATGATGTAGGTCTGTATGCACTGACGTTACCTGCCACGAACAACCGTTTCCCTGTTTTTCTTCTCTTTTTTTTTCTTGTCCTTTTCCTTCGCTGCGATGTTGTATCTCAGCTTCTGGCCCCGAAAGCTGACCGGGCTTTGCCTAACGGGAGAGAAAGCCGGCGTAAACTGACGTCGACGGTAGTGCGCGAGACATCCGTCTGCTGCTAGCCGCTACGCACGAGTGTGCCATGGTGGAGTCAGGCTACTCGACTATTACCGCCACATGCTGTTTGTTTCAACCAGTTGCCAAACAAGACACGTACATACAGACATGCACCATGAGGCATCACCAAATGGCTGTAAGCAACCCCGGGGATCCAATGCTGGCCCTGTCGCAGTGGTTATTGTATGCATACACGCACGTACTGTAGAAAAACGAGTCTGCAGCATGCATGTGTACGGCAGGTGAAAACCCTTCCTCATTCACTCAATTGACCCTCCACCAAAGCTCGACCAATTTTTTGAGGCAAAGCCCCAGCTGGGGCACAGGGTCCAAGTACATCCACAGGGTGGGCAAAACTCCGCTCTCGTCACAGAATCCTCATCTCATCTAGCCCGTTCGTCCGTGTATCACCCCAAGCGACCAAGCGGTCGTCATGTTCATAGCCGTCTGTTCCCCTTCGACATGGCTTCACAGCCTGCACCGGACGGCTCAGCCCTCTGGATCATTCGGCTCTGCGGACAGCTGTCATGCGGGATGTCACGATGCCATGGACCGCCTATCATTTGATTGCCACCCTCTCGTGGCTACCAGTCGTGCGTTGAAACGACGACCAGCGAGCCCAGAGCGCTGCAGCCACGACGCCAGGAAAAGCTGCCTCTGTTTCAAACAACCCATCGCTTCCCATCTCTGGAGGCGCTTGTTCCCGTTTTGGGCCGAGTCCCGGTTTTGGGCCGAGTCCCGCACTTGCCCCCTTCACAGCGTCGAGTAGCGTCTCGCAGGGTTGAAAATGCCATCTTGAGGTCGCGCGGTTTGGGGGGGAAGGGAGAGAGAAGGACGAAACAAAAAAAAACGACACGATCCGCCTGCTTTATTAAGATGCCGTACAAGTATTATACAGAATGCGATACCGGACAAGTCCACGGCACTGCGACCCAGCTGCAGGATCCCGTCGCATTGGTGTCGCTTCAGGCATGCAGCCAAATGCCACCATAGCAAACGTGGTCTGAACCATGTCTCGAGAGCCCATCGTCTCCACAGCAGGGGCCCGGACTTGGATCGAAACTCGTAAACGGCAAACTTTCAATGCCTCTACTTATTGGTTGGGAATCCGTCAAACTCTTGCCGCGGCAGCCCTGTGCCTGCCATTCAACCAGTACTGAAGAGGCCGCTTCGCTTCGAAATGTCGCGGCCTGAACTCAAGTCCATTTTTTTGTCCTTGTCATTGCCTAAAAACACCGCCATTCTGGATCTCGAAGTGCAACAAGCCTGACATTACTTATTCTAGGAATTTGTGTATTCTTGCAAATACCACCGGGCATGCAGAGGAGAGGACATGCAGGCGAGAAGCACTCTTAGCTAAGAGCGGCTGAGCCTGGTTGACGCGCTATCTGATAAGTCAACAAGCTTGGTAAGTAAGTACGTGGCCGATCTGCCTGATCTCCTCTAGCAGGATCCTCGACGTTGGAGAGCGGCGTCCCAAGGAAAAAAACGTGCATATGCCACTTGTCCTCCGCTTTTTCGAAGGCTTCTAGGTGTGCCTCCTTCAAGGAATAGATGAGAAGCTTTGTAAGATGAAGAAGTTCTTGGAATTTGTCAAGTGTCTACAGTATTGAAGAGGTGTGCTGAATATTTGGAATATCTAGAACAGCGAAAATCGTTTGGTGATCTGCCTTTGACGCCGTCTTTCGAAGATGTTCGACATGCAGAACGCTGCTCTTCTCAGCGAACTTGATTCCGCGCGCCTGTCATACCAGATTCGTACTCTCCCAGAATCCGCATGTCTGCACAGTACATACGCGGTTGTCTGGCTGTGCACGGCGATCGGTGTCGAGTTTGAGAGTGTCGGGCGACAGCAAATAGCCACGGCCAACTCTTAGCCCGAGTCTATCAGTTTGAGTGGGCCCTCCTTGCACCTTACCGGTTGGCGATTATGCCGACAGTCCTCTACCAGATTGTTACACGTCAATTCCAAATAGCACGCGACGAGTCAATGCTCTGATGTATAGTTCCTCAATTTTGCAACCCAGCTTCTCGCTGCACGAGCAATCCAATTCAACGATTACGATGGATCCTCGAGATACCTCCGATCAAGGGCTACGTAGATGCAGAAGCTTGGGCAGGGTGGCAAAGAAGCATGGCCGCTGCTTAGGATTCGAGAGAAGGGAACTGGTAAAGAAAAGGAAAAAAAAAACCGGACATCAAGCCCCGGTAACATGGCTCCCAGGAGTGGCGTGTGGACTGGCATCGGTGAACGACATTATTGGCCCGACGCCGCAGAGGTGCAGCCACCCTTGAAGATGTTTGGGTCTAGCCCGGCCCGATTAGAACCCTATCAGCAGCGTGGTCGGCGGCGGATATGTAAAAGGTGGTATATGCCTCATTCCATCTGCGCGTTATACCACCTTGCCTCGAAAACCAGAAACAGCCCACGGCTTCGTCGCAGTGCGTACAGGGAAGTATCAAGCAGACTAGACAGAATCCAAATGAGAGGGAAAAAAGGCAGACTAGATGCTACGAGAACTAGTGTTTCCGGGTGCATGACAGCTCACACACAACATTGCGCGTCGTGACTGCATAGACAGCCTTGCGATAAGGACATGTTGCTGGGCCGATCTATCGAAACATCCTCGAGATGGCGAGCTGATCCTGCTTGTCGGATGTACGAAATAACTCTTGGAAGAATGAAGGCTACCCTGCAGCACGTCGGGCAGTGATCGCGCCGGACACCGAGCTTTTGCTTGGTTAGCCCCACACACTGCGAAGAAACACGGCCACGGTTTAACGGCCACGCATGACCCACATCAATTCTAGGTTTGAATGCTATCGATAAACTTTACTTCAAAGCATGCCGCGCCTTTGCTCTTAATGAGAAGAGCTACGAGGACACGACCCTTGTCTCTGAGGAACAAGACATGTTATGAGTGAGAAATACTTCTCTACTCAAACAGTACTTCCATGTCCGCCCATCGCGAGCCTTCCTGCCTGACGACCCTTGCGTCAGAGCCATGGCCAAGCCATCGCCACGAAGAAGAAGCCAGCTACTATCCGGTAGTGACCGTGGCTTCCTCTCAAATTTCCTGTCCGATGGCCGAAACACCGAAGACAGTCACCGCGATGCGCTGGCCGCAGCCCAGGTAGAACATGCCAGGGTGCGGGATACTGCTATTCGAGTGTACGAGCTGCACGAGCTAGAACTGGAACACAGTCGAATTCTGGAAAAAGAAAGGTTGGAAGAAGTGCGTTTAAGGGCCGAGGCCGCCATCGCAGAAGAAGAAATAAGATTGCAAGAGCTCCGCGCCAAGTCGATACCAAAGCCTCCGCCGCCGAAGCTCGAGCCGCCACCCCCTTCATCCGCTGAGAAGGCCACGGAGGAGAAGAGACCTGAACCAGCAGCGCCAATACCTGCAGAACCCAACAAGTCATCAACAAATTCTCATGCGCAAATCAACGCGCAGCTTCCCGCTGTCACCAAACCCCAGTCGAATGGCCCCTTCCCTGGGCTGGTCGCTCCATCGACAGCTCACAGCAACCCATTTGGTTCGCTGGGCCACGAAACGACACAGTCTCAGAAACCAGCGGCCGCAAACTCAAGCGAAGCGAACACGGCTTCGACAAATACTGCGCGCGCAGGGCAGCCAAACACACAGAATCATGGAGCCCAAGCACGGACACCGGCCCCGGACCCGGACCCGTTGTCCAATCGATATCGACAGATACACCAGGCTCTTAAACAGCTGCGCAAAGACGTCGTGGCCGCTTCCAAAGATCCAAGTTCTCCGCTCAAGGGCAAGCTGGGCAACATACGGAGGGAGCTCCGAGTGTCAGTGGGACAATTGGCGGGCGGCAAAGGGGCCAACGCACAATTGGTAGGTTCACGGGGTGATTTCTTTGACAAACGCGTAGTGCTGATGCGCTACAGACGAGCAGAATTATGGCGATCCTACGTCAGTCCCTCGAAGGACAAATACCCAGCCCCCCGGTCCAAGTCGACCAGTTTGTCGCCGTGCCCCGCGAACCGTCAGACATGGACGTGCCGCACAATGGCACAGAGCTGCCCTCGTTCTTCATTTACCTTCTAAACATCATCGCGAAGAGCATAATCGGCCAATTCATCTTGGAGTGCAGCGCGAACCCTCAAAATGCAGATCCAATTGGGGTCTTCACCGCGCAGGTGTTCTCGCAACCAGACTTTTCATGGCGCAACGAGTCCCTGATTGACATCTTGCTGGCCAAGTTCAGGATGGCGTGCCCGGTTATGTTTGGGGCACGCGGAAACGACAGGACAGAAAAGGGCCGGCAAGCCCTCGGTTGGAAGCGGATTGGCCCGACCGCGTGGATCGACGAGGACAAACACCGGGACAGAATGATTGGGCTGGCTGCTGGGTTTGCGGCCATCTCCCTGCGCGACTTCAGCCGGGCGTCCAAGAAGAATCCGTTCCCGCCAACTCACTATTGGAAAGCGCTCGCGCGCATCGTGAATGCGGATCCCGGCGACATTTCGGCCACGCAGCTCGTGGTGCTGCGGTCCATGATTGACGGCTACGAGCAGCGCTTCCTGAACTTCTACGGCAATGCCGCCGTTGCGGCACTGAGACTGGCCCTCGTCGAGGTCCCGAAAAAGGCGCCTGCTAATTCCGAAGCCGGCGCTACACTCCGTGCCATGGGTGACATTCTCCGAGAAAAAACCGGCCTTGTGCTCTCGTGAGAAATTTGTCATTTTCTCGTTTATCTTTTTTTGCGCAAGATTCACTCCTACCACACGGGATGGGACGGGAAGGGAATGGAGTTGTGAGTTTGTTCCGAGGAGAAGGGGGGCAGGGGGGGGGGGGCAATCTGCTGCAAACATTCAGTATAAAGACAGCCGCATAGAATAAAAGGCTGCGGCGTGCCCTGGGATCCACGAACCGTAACACAAACATCATGGACTAGACCCCAAAAAGAGAAAAGGAAAAAAGAAAGCCGTTCATGAACGTCTCAGCTCGCATTACTACCACTCAATCACCATGTCAACGACCAGACCTACTCAGTGGGCGATTTTGGTCACTTGGCGCACTGTTCCACCTTCGCATCTCCAGAGTCATTGATTTCGGAGTTTCTATCGACCGCAAACATTTAGATGGATGGCATAGAAAAGAAAAGAACCTCTTTCATCCGATAGAAATGTTGTGAATCTCTGCCCGTTGTGCTTCTGCATCGCGCGTGCTTCAGCTGCCTGGATGATTGGTCGATGGTGAATAGGAAACGAAGCTACGAGGTCACCTTGCCTCAGAAGAACAACATCGATTATTTGCAGCTCGCTCGACTTGCTGGCACTACATGAATAAATCCCCCTTCAGTGCGCTCTGAGGGGGTTTCTTGTGCAGTCGCCTGTCACAACGTTGCGCCTCTGTCTCTTCCGCTCTCCTTTCTCACTATTGCGCGTTCATACTAGAATCTTCACACCCTCCTCATGCACAGTCTCAGGAAGAGTCTCATATCGCCTCATCAATCCTGACCGTGAATGCAGAATTGTGGCTGCCCACCGAACATGTCTCTCCGTCTTGATATTGTTGAGGCGGCGACGACGACGTCTCTCGGATGACTGAGGGGACGCGCACAATGGCTTCGCGGTGGCTTTTGCCCTGTGTGTGTGCAGGGCTGCCGATGCGGAGTGGTCGTGGGGGGCGCACCATGACTGGGTCAAAGTGGTTCTCCGACGGATGACCATGGATTCCGTTTTGCCGTGGCTGGTCGTCCGGCGCCGGGGCGCTCCTGGGTGGCAGTGCCGCGCCAGAGGGCGTCTCGGGGTTGGAGAAGCGAGCAGGAGCAGCGAGGACTTTTGAAGTAGGAGCCGGTGTGCGCAGGGAGCTGGATGACGTCTGCTTGTGGATAATCTGTGTCATTGACTCCTCGGGGGGTTTGCCTGGTGAGCTCGGGCGGGAGGACCCAAGCGTGTCCGAGGACTTGCGAGGCCGCATCCTTGGTCGGCTGTCGTTCAACGCCTCACCGGAATGGCTCGCGGCGTCGGTCTGGTGGTAATTCTTTGCAGAGAGCTTTGAGGGGAGGGCTTCCAACCTGGATGATACGCCTCTTGGAGCTGGGATTCGCCTGGTGTCGAGATAGTCGGGTTCGGCTTCGTCATCGACAATAACAATCATCCAGACGCCGACTTTGGCGTTGGAGCCTAGAAGCGGCGTGCAGTGAATCCATCGAGAACGGCCGGCAGACTCGGCCGCTTCTGGGGAGGAGTCCATGTCATCCAGAGAATCCAAGTGTGCGTCCAGCGGATGATCACGTTGTGTGTTGTTCGGCCAACGACGCCGCTGATGGGATGCCGCTGCTTTGTGGCTAACAGTCAGCCACTTGACCTTGGCAGTCACGCTCTGTCCACTGGCAAACGCGTCAATAAGCTGCTCCCTCATTTGCATTGAGCCGCCGATCCGGTCGAGCAGCGGAGATTGTAGAATCCCGGGCACGCGCATGGACGGGCTCGTGGATATTCGCAGCGAAGGATACGGCCGCACGAGGAGATAGTTCTCGTACACGCCCGTAAGGCGTCCATTGTGGCTGGGAGCGAGTGTTGCCGCGGTCGTGGGCAGATCTTGTAGGCCGCGCTGCTGTCTGGTGGCAGCAGTCTCCTCCGACCCAGACTGACCGAGGACGACTCGGTTTCTGGACCCGGTCCGGGTGTGGCGTGCTTCCTCATGCACAGAATTGCCCCTGGGCCTTGTCGTTATTCTCTCATCGAGCCGAAGCCCCGACTCAGCTTGCAAGGGAAGGCGATGCATTTCACCACCGTGTTCGCGAATGACGTCAAGCTCGTGCGGTTCGAGTATTTCCGCAAGCTGTGCGAATTCAGTCTTGGGCGGTGAAGGATCTGGCTTGCCGGAGTCTGCTCGCGAGTCCTCGTCGACGAGCCGCCTCAAGGATCCCAAATCGTAGCAGCTCATAGCAAGACCGGACACATCGACTTGCGCGCCGATGAAGTACCTGATGTTGCCGCGGCTGTCATATAATGGAGCGACCTGTGATGGTCAGCAAGAGATCATATTTACGAGTAGAAGACATTGAGCCCACCATGACGAGATTCATGAAAGGCGATCCGTCTCGCCGGTAATTGAGGAACGTCTCATAATGCTCGACGCCGGCCTCGACTTTCTCTCGGATGCGCGAGATGCTGAAGGGGTTGCTATACGGTCCCTGTAGAAATCGACAGTTTCGTCCGATAACATAGTCCACACCATATTGCGTGGTCCTATTGAACTCCTCAGACATGAAGACTATGGGATTGTCATGACGAGATGGATCTGTGAGGCAAAACACCTCCGCTAGTCCCTCGGATGCATTGCTCGGTATTCCCATGATTCTATGCTTGATGGACATTGAGACGGTTTGGATCCAGGCGTGTGTGATGTACATGGGCAGGTCTTCGCGGGCGAGTATGTCAAATGCCGCGTTGGCCTTGTCTTGGAGCTCTGGGTTGGCAGTACGCTGTGCTTGATAGAAGTCTTGCGTGAAGTTGAAGTCTGAGAGCGGCCCGAGCTGCCTGAGAACAGCGTTGCTGTACTCAATTGCGCGCAACGCCTTTAGCGCATTGAGAAAGTATGTCAACAGAGGCACCGATGCTGGGCGATGCCGGTGGAGGAAGCCAGAGAAGCGATGAAGCTGCGCAGAATCATCGAGAATTGATTGCATATGCCGGTTCGAGAAAAGCAGTTCCGAGCGTCTTTCGAGTATATGCTTCAGGGAGCTGGTGTCATCCTGTTCGGCGGGCAAGACCAGATCAAAGCTACCAGGATCCAAATCCTCCTCAGTGATGGGGTCGAGCCCATCGAGCTGGCCCTGGGCAATCTGCAGTGCCGGAAGGCGCTTGTCTTCATGTCCATTTCTTGAAGACCTTTTGGATGATGGCGGGAGCGGTAAAGGCTTCACTGAGAAATCAAGCTCGTCGAGGCTCGGCTCACTGTGACTGCTGTTGCGTATTCACTATCAGCTGATGCGATACCAACACTATGCTTTCCATGATGAGCCAAGGCGTACCTGGATCCGGCGGGGGACAACGGCGGGACTGCCATGGGTGCATTTGCCTGATCCATGATTGATCAAGGTGTTTCCTCCTAGTCTACTGACATAGACTGCTAGAAGCCGATCCATCAGAGATGGATAGACTCGAGGGCGACCTTCGCGTACAAGTACTAATAAGCCACCTGGACAGCCATCCCGGACCCGGGCACGTACTCACGAGAGCACCACATGCAGGTACGTCGTGCACCACATACCACGGGTCAAGCTCTCCTGCTGCCGGACAATGCGAAGCGCTTCCGCACGATCTTCGATTTGAGCCAGGGAGCGCTGGAATCGGGGCCGGAGGCATGCCATCCCTCATCGATGTACAGTAAGAACGGTAAGCTCGGTCTAGGATTGTGTTGCTCAACGCCCATGCAACCCATCACCGGTGAGCGACGCCGGCCCAAGCGTCTGAAGTCGCATGGCAGGCGGTTGGCGCTAAGTTTTCTTTGCTTTTTTAGCCTCTCAGCCACGCCGTCAAAACGTCCGGTCTTGTGCACCCCAATGCGAGCAAGCGTGCAAGCGACCTGTCACTTGCACGGGGATTCGCCGACGAAGGCTGAAGCCAAAAGCCTCCAGCTCCTTTGGCAGCGTCGTCATGATGGCAGAGGGATCCGGGCTATCGACCAAGCCACTGGTCATCCAGCCTGCTTTGGTGGGCGCGGCACGATCGCGAATTGTCTCTTAGCCAAGCCTCCCGCCATGACGGACCACGGGTTTGATGGAGAAAGAGGCTTGTGGACTCGGCATCGTTTTGAGGGCGTTAGCGCCCAACGAGCCATCGTCGATAGAAACTAGAATGTCGACGTCACTGAGACTTTCGGCGACGGTTGAGAGGTTGTCCGGCATCATTAGAAACCATGCGACTGGTTGGCCAGCCAGGGTCAAAGAAATGACCAATTGTCGCCTCAACGCCCGCAGCAAGCCACCGCTGACACAACCGTCCGGGATCCTTTGAGCCCAGCAATTTTCCCCGACAGATGGATCTCGTAATTTCGGCCCGCCTCGCAAATTGGCAATATTTTGAGCGGGAGGCAGACAATGCCCTTGGCCGCACTTCGTCATTCAGCCACAAGAATATCCCGGCGATGAACGTGGTCGGCCGGATGGTTCCCGGGCCACATGGCAGATGTTGGACTCCTCATTGCAAAGGCTGAAGATTTGTTACAAGTCACATCTTAGGTTGACTTACGACGACATGTGCAGTAGCGGTCAAGTAGCTCTTCCCTCGACAGGGCCTTTTTCATTAACACACCCTTTGGGGCTTTGGCCTAGTTCTCCATAGGGTTGCAGATCGCACATCGTTCCTGGCATCAGCCCGAGGTACTGGCCTGGTTGGACTGCCGACGAACAGACGCGCCGAAATTGCGCTTTGGAACAACCCTGTCCACGGACACACGAGCATGTGTTACACGGCATGCTTCACAATCCGAATAGTCTGCAGCTCACGGAAATTGTCATGAGGAGCCTCTCCTCTGTCAGAACGTGCCGGCAACAAAACAAGAGACGAAGCGAGAATAGAAGCCGTCGACTTTACAAGACCTTGATGGCCAGCTCAAATAAGTCAAAGAAGGCCTCACGACCATTCTCGGGTTTTGCAAGGCCCAAGCCGAGCACCAACGTTCTCCTCTCGTCCGGAAACTTGAGTGACAGATGGCTGGCAATCTGCGCAGCGTAGAGCTGGCCTATCGTTTCTCGCTCCTCGCCGCCCCCTCCCAAAAGCGTTGTTGGAGTAAGGTGCGTGGATGGGAGAAGACCGTTGTGTGAGCTTGGCAGAGTCATTTCTACCACCCCAGATGCGGATCCTGTGAGAGGTACCTGAATCTGTCTACTATGAGCTTCACCGACGACACATCTCTTCTCAGGTTGCAGAGCACTTGCCCATTGAGATAATCGTCCCTCTTGGCTGATTGTTACCAGGAGCTTGTCTGAGAAATTCAACGATGTCACCTCTGTTTGGATGCCGTTGACTGAGCCCGTGATCCGCTTGTTTGGGGCGGGAAATTGAACCCCCTGCTCTACTTGGAGCTGCTCCATGTAGGGAAAGAAAAGTGTAGATGCTGGGCCCGAGGGTCTCGCGCCACCTTGGGCTCCCTCTTCTGCTCAGCTGCCTGCCCCACCTGTCCGGTTCCTCTCTGCGAAAAGCCGTGTGTCAGTGAATTGGGCCGAACCAGATGGAAAAAGTGAAACCACCGAAAAAGGCGTGGGGAACCTTCAACGCATTCTTTTCAGGAAGTGGAAATACATACAGAGAGCGTGTAGAGAGAACTGACGATAAGCGGAACTCGGCAAGAGCAAGGGCGGCGAAAAATTGCAGAGGCGACACGTACAGAAACTACAGAAAGGGAGGCATGGACCCGCGGAGTGCTGGCCTGCCCCGCGCTTAACCAGATGGAGCTTGATGTTTTGGCGGTCGAATGCGGCATAATTTTTTTTTTTGGATAGAGCTCACATAGAAACATTGCTTTCTTGCGGAAGGGATTGGCTATCGCTCGCTCCCGTCCACTGTGAGCAGAGCGCGCTGAAATCTCTCAAGATGAACTGCGAACACAGATAACAGGTTAATCATGGCGAAATTTGTTCCTCGTCAGAGGAAACACAAAGTGCTGGCCCGGGAAAAGGCGAAAACCGCCCGGCATCATGACGAAGACACGAACCACGAAATTCTGCCAGCGGTGCACACAGAGCGTCAAGAGAAGAGGGACCGTCTAAGGCGAGAACTTCAGCAAGATGGCGTCGCTGTCAATGCGAAAAAGGCAAAGCGCCTTGAGAAATATATCGACAATAAGTTGCGCAAAGACGAGGGCAGAGAACTCCTGGCCAAACTTGCCGCAAGACGAATCGATACGTCTCTGTTTGCTAGCAGTAAATCTCTCGGTCAGGGTAGAGAAACAAAGAAACAGGCCATGTCACGAGCCTTGCGTGAGCAAAGAGCAGGCTTAGAAGGAGATGCTGAGGTCTTCTTAGAAAAGCGATCGGAAAAGACCGTGAAGCAAGCGGAAGAAGAGGAAGAAGAGGAAGAAGAGAAGAAGAAAGAAGAGGAAGAAGAGGAAGAAGAGGAAGAAGAGGAAGAAGAGGAAGAAGAGGAAGAAGAAGAGAAAGGAGAGGAAGACGAGGAAGCTCTTAAAAGCCAAAAGTCGCAAATAGCACCAGTCGCACAGCCTTCGCAATCTTGCGAGTCTGTAATTGCCGAGAAGTGTAGCAGGTCTTTCGGTTCGGGTCTGAAACGACCATTGGGACAAGATGACGATGGCAGGCCCATGATCAAAAAGAAGCAGAAGCGTGGAGGATTGAAAACAAAGCTCTCATTTGACAGCGACAGGAATGCTCAAGATGGCGGACCCGAAGAAACCATATACGAGGAGTGGAATGGGTTTATGGGCGATCACGATGCGAACGGGGATAGCCAAATGAAGACTGATGATGACAAGACTGACGACGACAACGAAGAGACAGACGTCGACTCTAGTGACAGCGCCAGCGACGAAGACGATCACAATGAAGACGAAGACGAAGACGAAGAAGACAATGAGCAACCAATTCAACGATCATCTGCATTCAAGGCCTGGGCTTTTCAACAACGAAACGAGGCCTTGGGATACCGTCCTGCAAATGGCGATGCCGGTCCGCTGCAAATACCAAAGCCAGAGAATTTTATACCTCGAGCAGTGGAACAAGATGCTCTACCAGCAGAGCTGCAGCCGACGGAGAACGACTCAAGAAAAGCTTTCAGTACCCCCGTAATCAGGACAGCAGACATACAGGAGGCACGCTTGAAGCTTCCCGTCGTCGCCGAAGAGCAGCGCATTATGGAAGCAATTCACAATCATGACACTGTCGTCATCTGCGGCGCTACTGGAAGTGGAAAAACAACACAGGTTCCACAGTTTCTCTTCGAAGCAGGGTACGGCTGTCCGCAATCACCAACGCCAGGGATGATCGCAGTGACACAGCCTCGACGAGTTGCCGCTGTCTCCATGTCAAACAGAGTCGCGACCGAGCTGGGGGATCGATCTGACGCAGTGGCCTATCAAATCCGTTTCGAGGGCACAGCATCCGAGAAAACGGCCATCAAGTTTCTGACAGATGGTGTGCTGCTCAGGGAAGTTGCCCAGGACATCACGCTTCGGAGGTACTCAGCTATCGTTATCGATGAAGCTCACGAGAGAAGCGTCAACACGGACATACTGATAGGGATGCTCAGTCGGGTCGTCAAACTTCGAGGGGACTTGGCAAAGGAGGATTCGACAGTTAGGCCACTCAAAATGATCATCATGTCTGCTACATTACGAATAGAGGATTTGACAATGAATCCCAAGCTGTTCCCAAAGCCGCCACCTGTTTTAGAGGTCGAGGGGCGCCAACATCCCGTCACCATTCACTTTGCACGAAAAACTCATCATGACTATGTCGAAGAGGCATTTAGAAAGATTGTTCGGGGACACCGCAAGCTGCCACCAGGTGGATTCCTGGTATTCCTGACAGGTCGCAACGAGATTCTGCAGCTGAGCAAGCGATTGAGGGCGGCTTTCGGGGGTCCTTCCTCGGCCGACGGACCCAAGGTGCGCATTCCGGGAACCGAGGCTCCAATGGAGGTTGAAGATGTCGAGCTGGGCGATCTTGACGGCGATGATGGCGACACCGCAGGCCTTGACTCCGACAGCGAAGAAGATGAAGAGGAGTTCCGCATTGAGGAGGACCAGGAAGCTGCTCCGCTCAAGATGCAGATTTCACAGCTGTACTCCCTTCTGCCCACTCGCGAGCAGATCAAAGTGTTTGAGCCCGCACCGGAGGGAACGCGTCAAGTGGTTCTAGCCACGAATATTGCGGAAACCAGTTTGACCATTCCGGGGACCAGGTTCGTCTTTGACTGCGGGCGATCCAAGGAACGGCAGTACGATCGCCTCAGCGGAGTGCAGAGCTTTGAGATCGGCTGGATCAGTAAGGCCAGCGCAAATCAAAGATCCGGCCGGGCTGGTCGAACCGGGCCTGGTCACTGCTATAGACTCTATTCATCAGCCGTTTACGAACGTGACTTTTCGCCATTTTCCGACCCCGAGCTTCTCCGCATGCCCATTGAGGGTGTTGTCTTGCAGCTCAAGTCGATGGGACTCGACAACGTGGTCAACTTCCCATTTCCGACGCCGCCCGAGCGCCAAAGCCTAGCAAAAGCTGAGAAACTACTAACCTATCTCTCAGCACTGTCAGCTACGGGCCACGTCACGGAAATCGGCAGGGCCATGTCCGTGTTTCCCCTCGCGCCTCGCCTTGCAAGGATTTTACTCATTGGCCACCTGCACCAGTGTCTTCCGTATGCCGTAGCTCTGGTTTCTGGGCTCTCGGCTGCAGAGGTGTTCCTCTCCGAAATCCAGGCCATTCCCGAGGCAGCGGCAAATGGTGACGAGGAGATTCGCACTAATGCTCAGGTCATAGCTGAGACTCAACAAGCCAACGCGAGGCGCAGGTTTAATCAAGTTCACAAAGACTTCTGCGACCTGGACGGCAAGTCAGACGCAATCAAGCTGCTGAAAGTAGTGGGCGAGTTTCCTTACGAGCCCACCGAGCAGTGGTGCGAATCGCACTTTGTGCGCTTCAAGGTCCTCAAAGAGATTCAGCAGCTCCGTAAACAAATTACGGACCTCCTTCGCAACAACATTTCGGCGCATGCAAATTTGCGGTTTCAAGACAAGCTAGATCCGCCAACACCTTTACAAGTGAATGCTTTGAAGCAAATGGTGGCAGCCGGCTTCATTGACCAGGTCGCCATCCGTGGCGATATCGCGCCTGCCCCTCCCGAGCTATATAGGAAACCCAAACGGGCCATCGATGTGCCCTACATTCCTCTGATCCCCCTGAGTGATAGGCCGGGATCTGAAGGCGATGACAGTCTCGTGTATATCCACCCGTCATCACCGCTCGCGCACCTCAGCACGCAAGAATGCCCAGAATACGTCATATACTCCCACCTCCATCGGGCGTCTCTGGCTGGCACAGACTCTGGCGCGAAGAAGCCCAAAATTCGCATGCACTCCCTCACAGACGTAACAGCAGAACAATTGATAGGCCTGGCCAAAGACACCACGCTACTCACCTATGGCAAACCAATCAAGGAGGTTAGACCGACTGTGGCAGGACCAGGTTCCGGGTTGACAAGAGAATGCTGGGTGGTTCCGTACTTGCGGGAAGAGAACACGGGCGGCCAGGGCTGGCCTTTGCCCGTGAAGAAAGTCAAACAGAAAAGGATCGCGGGAAAGGGCTGGGTTGTCGTCTGATTATGGACGGGTGCCCTCCTGTTGAGAATATCGGGCAACTCGGGTCGCCAATTTGCTGTTCATGTCCTTACCCATTTCAGTCTGGATGAGGGGGGTAAGGTACGGACGCATGAGACGTATCGGTCGGACGATTGCAAGATTTGCTTTTGCGAGGGCAGCAATGACATTCAGGATAGCATCTAGAAAATCAATCTTGTGGGGAGATTTATTTTGCATTAGACGTGCTTGTCAAACATGAGAGCAAGAGAAAGTCAAGACATGAGGAACAAGACATTCATGAATCCAGGTGATGTGGTTACAACCCGTAGTGTACTTGATTAGGCGGACCCGCTTGCGCGTGCGTCTGGTAGTAATTCGACGTGGGCACTTTACGCGCTCCCCACACGACACGTCTCCGTCGCGTCTCGCCGGGCAGTGGCTCCTCTCTACCCATCAGAGCCATTCGTCGCGCTCTATCGCATGTGCCTATCATACTAACTACTCTGCACGTCGCGAAACGGTCGCTTTTAAAGTTTGATCGCTCGGGAGAGGTCAAGGAGGAAGACTCAAAGCACTCTGGCCATTCAAATTCGGAGCAAGCCCAGGGAAAGGGAAAAGGGGGGGGAAAGAGCCGCCCCTTGCTGGGAAAAGCCAGCCCATCCACCCAACATGGCAGAATCCGACATTGAATCGCGCTTCTCCCCGAACAAAGCCCTCGAGCCCGACATTGTGTACGAGATCCAGTCCGTCTTACGGCTACACAATTTCTCAATCGACGACCTGTTCTTCAAGTGGGATGCGTACTGCATCAAGATGGATCTGGACGCGCAGTCTGCGCTGTCCCTGGCCAACATTCGCAACCTCAAGCAGAGCATCCAGGAGGATTTGGAAAAGGCCCATCGGCCGGCGCAGGTTAGGAACGAGCGCAGAGTCGCGGCCACTCCAAAATCAGGGTCAGGAGTAGTCGGAGTAGGAGGCGGAGACGTGTTTGGTATGCTGGATGGCTTGGTGCCGAGCACGCCAGCTGCCGGGGCCGCGGGGGGGAAGCTGATGAATCGAGGAGTCCGCAGTGGTGGTGGTGGTGGTGGCGGCAGCTCCAAGAGGAAGACAGACGCATTGAAAGGGGCGAATGGCGCTCAAAATCACAATGGTCACAGCTCGCCGGCCTCGGGGACGAAGATGAAGGATCAATTACGAGCCATGAATGGGTCAACGTATGTATTTGCAACTTTCCAATCCTCCTCACGCACGATACACAACGTTCCTGGTTCGCGCGGAGGTAGTGTGTGTGACTGATTCTGATTTCTCTGAACAGGGCGATTTCGTTTGCTGATCGCGTCAATGCCGGCGACGTTGTCGAGATTCTCAACGCGCACCTCGCAGCGGCCGAGAGGCCCGCCGCGCCATTTCCCGAGCCTCGAATCAAGTTGACAGCGGCGTCGGACCAGAAGAAGATGGGCTACAAACCTCTGGCCATGAAGCTGTCAGAAGCGAGCGAGGTCCTGGACGACCGCATCGACGACTTCGTGACGGCGGTGCAGGACTACCACAAACTGGAAGACTCGGCGTTTGGGAGCGCCGCGAGCCAGAGCACGTCAGAAGTCGTGGCTGTGGGCAGGATAGCCTCGGACTCGATGGAGGGCAAGCTCAACACGGCGTCGCTGGTGCTGGAGACGTCGAGGCGGACAGGCATGGGGCTGCGCGTGCCGCTCAAAATCGATCACATGGCGTCCTGGAGCTTCTTCCCGGGCCAGATCGTCGCGCTGCGGGGGAGCAATGCGACGGGCAACGAGTTCGTCGTCAAGGAGGTGCTTGAGATCCCGCTGCTGCCCAGCGCGGCGTCGGCGCCGGCGGCCCTCCGCGCGCATCGCGAGAAGCTCCTCGGCGGCCCGGACGCCATGGCGGACTCGGATGCGGCGCCTGCTCCGCTGGCGATGCTCTTCGCCGCCGGGCCGTACACGGCAGACGACAACCTCGACTACGAGCCGCTGCACGCGCTGTGCGCCCAGGCCGCGGACACGCACGCCGACGCCCTCATCCTCGCCGGGCCCTTTGTCGACGTCGACCACCCGCTCATCGCCACCGGCGATTTTGATCTGCCCGACGAGGCTGCCTCCCAGGACCCCGACACAGCCACCATGGCCACAGTCTTCAAATACCTCTTCTCGCCTGCTCTCAACCGCACGTGCGCTGCGAACCCGCATCTGACTGTCATTCTGGTACCCTCCGTGCGCGACGTCATAAATAAGCACGTCTCGTGGCCGCAGGACATCATCCCGCGCAAAGATCTCGGCCTGCACAAGTCCGTGCGCATCGTCTCCAATCCCATGATCCTGTCCATGAACGAGACCGTCGTCGCCCTCTCCTCGCAGGATGTCCTGGTCGAGCTGCGGAATGAGGAATTGTCCCGAGCAGCGGCGCCGGCAGCCGGCGGCGGCGGCGGTGATCTCATGGGCAGGTTGTGTCGGCACCTCGTCGAGCAGAGACACTTCTTCCCGCTGTTCCCGCCGACTGATCGCGGCAAACTGCCCAAGACGGGCACAGAGGAGGGGGTGGCGACGGGGGCCGTCGTGGACCTGAGCTATTTGAAGCTGGGAGAGATGGTGAATGTGCGGCCGGATGTGATGCTTGTGCCTAGTGCGCTGCCTCCTTTTGCCAAGGTGTGTTTGCCCATTTCTCTCCTCCTCCTTTTCCCTTCTCCTTCTTTGCCATTCCCCTCTCTCTTTATTCACTTTTCTCCTTTCCTTTCGTGGGAGAATTGTGGCTCTCCACACGCTTCTGCCGCTGCTGTCATTGTATTGATCCGCATACTGACTTTTGGTAAAACGATAGGTCATTGAGAGCGTGCTGGCGATTAATCCGGGCTCGTTGTCTAAGCGTAGGGGCGCAGGCACGTACGCCCGGATGACATTGCATCCGCCTATCATAGAAGAGGGGAGCGACCTCGTGAGCCACAGGTTGTTCGACAGGGCAAGGGTGGAAATTGTGAGGATATAGATTCGATGTACATGAACTTTTGGGGGGAGAAGGTCGGCGTTGCTCTGGATTTTTCTTCTTTTCCTCTGCACTTTGGCTCAGACTAGGTCGGCGGGCGTGAAAATTCTTGGAGAAAGCACCAAAGGGGCATCAAAATGCAGACAGGCAGGCAGGCAGGCAGGCCGGCCATCAAGAGGCGAAACCATATAGCAATGATATATCATACTTGGTCGAGTCTGCGTCTCTTATCGTCCTCGCGCTGCCCGTCGCGCGACGTGCTCCGTTTATGCTTGGCGCGGTACGCGTCGCCCAGCGGAATGGCATTTGCGCCTTTCGCATCCCTCTCGTCGGGTCGGAACCTGTCATCGTCTGGACGAAACCTGTCGTCTCCACCACCGCCGCGATGTTGTCTCCGGTTCGCGTCGTCGAACTGGCCCCAGCGCCCAGTATCCTCCGACCGCATATCCCGGTATTTTGTCGCCCCCTTCTTGCCCAGCTTGCTCATGTCCCTGCGCTGCAGATACTCCGGCAGGGCCTCTCTGTTCCGCACGTCGTCGGCAATGCGCGTCCCCATGATATCACGTTGCAGCAGGCCCGCCTTCTCGGCCTCCTCCTGGAAAAACGCCCCCTTGTGAAAGTACTTTTGCATGTACGACATCTTGCCCCTGCTGTCTTTTTCCTCGCGCTGCTGCGCAATGTACGCCTCGTCTTCCGCCCGTCTCTCTTCTTCCGTCAGGTTCCGCCGGCGCTCCACCTCGGCGAGCTCCCTCTCGCGCTCCTCGATGGCTGCGCGCGCGCGCTTGAGCCGCTTCAGCTCGCGCACTCGCCACGCGGCTTCCTCGGCGGCCTCGTCCAGCCCGTCGGTCGTGTCCACGTCCGAAGACGAGTTCTCGTCGTCGTCCCAGTGTTTCTTCCCGGCGGCTCGCGCGGCGAGGTCTTTCCGGATCTGCTCCTCCACGAGCTCGTCGGCTGCGGCTTTTCTCCGCGCCGCTTCCCGTTTTGCTTCCTCCTCTTCGTCCATCAGCGCCTGTTGTGCTGCGGTCTTGCCGCGTTGTGCTTTTGGGATGAACTTCGGTCGGAGCATGAGCCTGCGCGGGGCTTCATCCTCTGAGGAAGATTCGCTACTTTCTCCTTCTTCCGAGGATGAGGCGGAAGAATCCTTGTCATCGTCTTCCTCCTCTTCGGTGACAAAGCCTTCGGCGGCGGTGAGTTGCTCTGCTTGTCGTTGCGCTTCCAGTCTTTGCGCCTGTACGTCGACTTTGCTGCTGATTCGGGCTGCGCTTCGAGCTTTGGGTGGTGGCGGAGGTGGTGCTGCTGCTGCTGCCGCTGCTGCTCCTGGAGTTTCCGCGTCGCTCTGACTATCTTCTGAATCGGAAGACGTGTGGCCACCAGGCCGGCCAGCGCGGTGGCGAGCCGGCCGCGCTGGATTGGCCGTCATGCGCTTGGTAGGCGGCATGTTGTTGACGTCAATTTGGTTGATGGTTTGCGGCAGAAGCAGCGCTGTGGATATTTGGCCCAGCTTTTTCTGGTGAGATTCTCGTGGTGGAGCGACTGTATGGCTGCACTACCCTATATGGCTGGAAATAAAAGGTCTAGACTCTCGCTCCCTCCCTGTGAAGCGAATCGGCAGTACGTATAGTTTGCAGCCGTTTTCCATGACTCTTGAGTAGGGAAAATCTGTCCTCGCTGCTTGCCATCTCTTGGTGATGTTTCCACCTTGTTGAATGTGCTGCCGCATCTGAGGCTGTCGACGCGCCTGTTGAGGTGCGCGGGCCAGTGAAGTTCTGCAAGTCAAACAAGTATGACGCACAAGCCACATGTTGAGGAGAGGTTACAGATCAGAAAATTGTTGCATTGAAAACCCCGCATTGGCGCACTCAAGCCGTTGAGCACCATTGTCTGCCATTTCCAATGAGCTTTGGGCTGGACAGCATCCTTGAAAGGACGCAAACGGAGGCAAACAAGCTCGCGGGAGCTACCACTCCAAGCAATTTCCCCGTTTCCATTCACCCCACCAACTTGCCCGAATCCAAGATCTCGCCAAGCCGGCAATAAAGGGCCAATAAAAAACAACACGGAAGGGGGCTGCGAGACATTGAGAAACAACATGGCGTCTGCTACCCCGCGAAGGGCACTCGTTACTGGTGCAACAGGGCTGCTTGGCCGCGAGATCACGTCTACCTTTCGCGACAGCGGGTGGTATGTCAAGGGGACGGCCTATGCGAGGGCAGATGGCATCGATATCGCGAAGCTGGATCTCCAGTCGGAAGACACAACGAAGCTCGAGACGCTCTTGGATGAAATAAGGTGCGTACATTGTCATGAACAGATGATCTCGATTGGTTGCTGACCTCAGTTGTACCCAAAGGCCAGATGTTATAATTCACTGTAAGTCGTGCTGCTTCGACGATTCGAATAGCGCACTCTGGGCTGAGACGCTAGGCAGCGGCCGCCCAGAGGTTTCCAGACAAGGTGGACAAAGACCCCGGCGCAGCTCAGTCCCTCAATATTGCAGCGAGTAGACGGCTTGCCCAGGCGGCACTTTCCCGGAACATTCTCCTCATCTACATCTCCACAGACTACGTTTTCCCCGGCATACCGGGAGAGGCCCCATATGAGGCAGATGCAGAGCCGAGACCGACGAATTTGTACGGCCAAACCAAGCTTGATGGGGAACGCGCTGTATTGCAGGTAGCCTCCACGCTTGACAGACCTGGGTTGGCCGTCGTCCTACGGGTTCCTGTCTTGTACGGTCATGCTGAAACACCTGCCGAAAGTGCCGTCAACGTCCTGTTGGAATCAGTCTGGAAGGCCCAGACTGAGGGAACACGGATCCAGATGGACCACTGGGCACTCCGGTACCCCACCAACACTAAAGATGTCGGTCGAGTTTGTCGAGGTATGTAACACAGCAATGCTATACGGACTGTGGCCTTTCCCTCCGCCCTTCGGGTAACACGGCTGAAACTGCCTCCTCCTCCTCCTCCTCCTCCTCCTTCTTCTCCTCCTCCTGTCCTCCACCAGCCACTCGTCTCCTGTCCCCTTTATGACATGGAATCGATCACGCTGAAACGCCCTCCAACCCCCCTTTGGAAGAGCGACGCTGACGAGTACAATTCAGCCATCTCCATCAAGTATTTGGAAGCGTTTGCGAACAAGGCACAGCACTTGCTTCCCTCGATACTTCAATTCTCGAGTGAGGACAAGATGACCAAGTACGAGATTTGCCAACTGCTGGGGAAAATCATGGGGCTGGAAACAACCAGCATTGTGGCCAATACGGAAGGCAACGATCCCAATGCCTCAGTACAGCGACCGTTTGACTGTCACCTGAGTACGTCAGCGCTGAAGAATTTGGCCATTGACATTTCCACGTGCGATTTTGTTGAGTGGTGGCGACGGGAATTGGGCGCATTCGTCAAGTGAATGGAATCCGCCTTTGGGCGAAGAGGTGATGCGGGGGGCAAATCCATAGCCCTGGATATTGCATACACGTTCAATGTCGACAGCTTTTTCAGTCGATGTACATATGTACGGTTTGTTGCAGAAGACAGACTTCTCATTTAACGAAATCGGTCACATCTACGGGTACGACACCGTCCAGCGTCTAGCCTTGGTGTGATAACGTGAAAACTTGACAGGATGATTATGCACGAGGTGATTGCTGTCACTGCGCTCCTTGACCCCGGCTTCGACATTCATGGACTGAGCTGGGCGTGGACAGCATCAGGTGGAGGGAAGTGATAGAGGCGTGAGTGTCTCGCTGAAGATTTGATGGATCCGCTGCGAGGTCGAGGTTCCTGGGCTAGCACACATACATACAACACGGCTCCTTTACCCCCAGGCCGCAGCTGCTGTACGACGGACAGTAATACATCGACAGCGCCCAGCAGTAGCACATTTCATCACCACTAGCGCCCCGGATCGCCCGCTCGCATTGTATTAGCCATTTACGGATCCCAGAAATGGACAGTCTGTCCAAGTTGAATTCACAGTTCGTTATCGGATCTGCCTGTTCCTCCCCTCAGAGCACTCACTACATTGTCAATGGAGGCTGGTATTCGCCGACCTGCTGGGTTTTCTGTCGAACAAGAGCCGGTAGGGCGCCCTTTGCACGGCAGTGCCGAAGCCTTCAATTCAAAGCCCGGTCGAGTCTAGCTGCCGCTGCGCACGTTCAGAAACCCGTTCCTGCGCGTCCGGGTTCTACGGGACTTACACTACAACACAGAACCTACAGGAGAGTGGGGTGGCTTCCATCCCTGGCTATCTCTTGGCAGTGGGGGGGCCAAAGAACAGGCTCTTGCCTTGCCAACTTCGGACGGGAGAGCGCGTGTGTATAGCGACAGAGCAGGCGCCACCTGCGCCTCTCGATGACCTGTTCTTTGGGAGGGTAAATTAAGAATGAAAAAGGAAACACCATGCGCACACGGGCCCCGGTCGACAGAGGTGACGTTGCGGAAAGGGCCCCAAAAAAAAAAACGACGGTTCGACACGGCAATGGTTCATCTTGTTTCCAGCTTGTCGATCACTCAGCGCAAAGGATTCTAAATTGGCAGCTTATTCTCGACGTCAGACCCTTGTCGTTGCCTGCTTCTCGGGAAAAAGGCACAAATGAGATTTAATTTAACGGCAATCGCCCTCTGCCAGGCTACGATGACAACGCTGGGGTCATCCCTATAATGAAGAAGGGAAATTGACGATTCAGGGGTTCTCCATGAATCATGATGCAACGGCTGATTGTTGTCCTGCCAGCAGTGGATTTATTGCGTGCGGACAATTGCGTCTCCACAAGACGGCCTTGCATGAGTCTATTCACATGACCCCAATTTGTCGACACTGGTAAGGCGCGCTGAGTACATTGTTCGATGCGTACAGTAGCGAGTGCCAGGTATCGAGTCCGAATGTCATTACCGTTATACAAAGCCAAGCCGCTCACTCTCCTTCATCACAAAAAGCAAGGCACACAGGTGACAGCGACCTGAAGGCGATCATTTGAGGAAGGGAAAGAAGAAATAGGAAAGGAAAGGAAAGGAAAGGAAAGGAAAGGAAAGGAAAGGCAAGGAAAGCGAACGAATTGCCGGCTGTCTGGGCCCCGTTTTCTGCGCACACTCGGATAGAAGTACATTTAAGGAGTTCTTCACATCATGACAATGCCTGTAGAAAAAAGAGAAAACTGTGGACGGACAGAGGCTGGCGTATGGTTCGAGTACATCCGGTTGTACTGGACGATGTGTTTGCATTTTGCTGCGTACATCGCAATACATATGTTGCCGCCTGCCTCGTCACCTCTCGATCGCCAGACGTGTGGGCTGTGACCAGGGACTCAGTCTTGCCCAGAAAAGGGAAGCTTGATTCAGAAACTTGTCCCTGGTTCCCGTTGTTCGCCGCCACTAACATCGCGGAAATTAGACCTTGGGCTCAAGACATGCAGATACAAGCAGGGGGAGTAGGAAAACCACGGGTTGGAATGACAGTTCTCGTACGGATGTTGAGACATGGCGCAGGAAACGCGCAGGGGCGAGACAGGTAAGCACACACAGCGGCTGTACATATGTGTGCACATCTTTGTGTACCACGAGCGAACTGAGGCATGCAAGAGGCACACGCTCGATAGTGCGAACATGCATGCTCTTGCGGGAGCTCAAAATAAGCACACTCGCGGGCAGCGCGATGAGAGGTTAATAGGCACGGAATTGCGCGCGTTGTAGCCGAAGAAAGGTGAACGGTATGTCCTTGGCCTGACACGCAGAATACCATTTGGCCCAGCTTCAGCCTTCTTCCTCGTCTGCCTTCATCCTTACCACCTGACTCTGCCTCTGTTTGTTTTTCGATCTTTCTCCTGAATGCCCTGATTCTCGCTCGCAAAACCTTTTTTGTCTATCAATGTCATGATCCAAATCCATCCATAGCGCATTTCTCAGCGTTCAGTCATTCCTTCACGTGCCCGAGTTTTTGGAGCGGCGAATTTGCTTTCACGCAGCTTCATACGGACGTTTTCCGCGTACATTCTCCTTTGTTCGCATATTGCGTTTGCACCTGATCTTGGATACGCAGCCAACAGCAGCAACCCATCATTCAACGACCTTCTGACGTCAAGAGCGACGAGCGGACGGATCGGATTGACCAAGGATATTATCCGTCCTTGACACGATAAACAGCAGCTCTTACATCGACTTGAGAGCTGGCGGACAAGGGGATCGTGACGGTCGTTACATGAACCCCGATCGACATCTCGTCGAGATGGCACACGACGCAATGGCAAGAGAATTCGGGCCAATTGAGGCTGTACCACCGCCGCCTCCGCAAATCTTTTCTCGCTACCGTTCGCTCCGGGGCAAAAGCGTCTCGTCGCCCCGTGAGTTTGACATCTGGCGCGAACAGCGACGCCGTGAGGGCGAGTCAGTCTCCGAGGATCCAGGCCAAAGCAGCTCTGGCTCGCCAAGATCTCGGTCAAAAAGCGTCAACAGCTGCCACCCGGCAATGCGACCCAAGGAAGTGCCACCCGAGGTTCCAGCCGTACCAGCGGTGCCTGCGATGCCAGTGATGACCGTGAAACCTCTCAAGGTCTTGAGCCCCAAACCGATCAACGTTGCAGCTCAGTCGAGTCTCAAGATCCTGGAGAATCTCAAATCACCCATGTTTAGCCACCCGAACCCGTCATGGAAATCCCTTGGCAGCATTAATCGGTCCGCCAATCAAAACAATAAACAATGTGGGGTCCCGCAGCCGCATGGCGACCAACATGAAGGCGGCAGCCACAACGGCGATCGACAACCAACAAATACCCCTGACCCGGACGCGTCCGAGACGGTGCGCGACGCTGGAATCGAGGCCTGTTCCGATGCCGTTAAAGGAACGGAGATTGAACGTGAAGAACAGCAGCAGCTGCTGCAGCCGCACCCGCCGCCGCCGCCGCCGCCCGAGCCGTCACAGGAGCGGGAGCAAGGACCCGACTTGGAACAACAACAATCCGAGCGGCAGCGCAGGATCAATAGCGAGGGTCTGGGCGAACAATTAGCAGATGAGATCGCGCGCCTCGAGGCAGAGACTGATCGGATTCTCGCCGAACAGAAAAAGCTCGACCTCGCACGACTCCAGGCCCAGCTTGTCACACCCCCTCCAAAGCCCAAGCGACAGATCCTCGAGAAGCTTTCCTTCTTTTCGAGATCCAAGCGAACCACGGCAACTTCCAACAGCAGCCAGCCGAGCACCCCAAGCACAACCGTGTCTGCCATCTTTTCACCGGCCCTCAGCCACTATAGTCGTGACAGTAGTCTGGAGGATCCCCCGACATCGCCTGGTCTGGTCGTCACCAAGATGAGTTTCATTGAAGCAGGAGGAAAGGGCATTGTCCCGCAGACAGATGCGCCGCTGTCGGCTAGTAATGGAGGAGAAAGGGTGAGTTGCTGCCTCGAGCCTATGCCGACTGCCGTCCGGCCCCGAGCTGACTTGGTCATTGTGTTAGCGCGTGATTGTGCGATGCTTCACATCGACGATCAACCTGCCTGTTACGACAGACACGTCTCCAATCGATATACTCACAGCGGCAGCCGGCATGACGAGACACCATCTGACCCCGGCGACGTGTGTCATCATTGAGTGCTACTTTGTCCTCGGCCTGGAGCGTCGCCTCCGCCGATATGAGCGGATTCGCGATGTAATGAACTCTTGGGACAGAGACCAGCAGAATTCCCTGCTCATCATGTCGAGTGATGCCTCTAATGGCCACCCTGACCTCGAGCTCGAGTCCATACCCTGCTCCGAAGCGCCACCTACCGGCTTCTCAATCCAGATGTTTCATTCGGCCAAACCCGGCAAGTGGAATAAACGCTGGGTGACGTTGTTGGAAAATGGCCAGATCTACGCTGCCAAGTCGGCTGGCGCGCAGCCGTCTGACAAGGAAAGCACAGTTTTGTGCCATCTGACCGACTTCGACATCTATTGCCCCAAGGAAAGCGAAATGCGACGTAATCTGAAGCCGCCCAAGAGGTTTTGCTACGCCATCAAGAGCCAGCAAAAGACGGTGGTCTTCCCAAACGGGGAAAACTTTGTTCATTTCTTCTCGACTGAAGACGAACAACAGGCGACCTGCTTTCATGACAAGGTCCACGGCTGGAGGAGTTGGTATCTGGTGAATCGCATGGTCGATCTCGAAAGGAAAAGCAAACCGCCTCGCTTGGTACTTGACGCCGAGTCGAGCACCTCGAATCCGAAGAACGGCCCGCAGGATAGCAAGTCGAAGGAGTCGTCTTCTGGTGCAGCGCCAGAAGTCGCCGTCGAACCCCTAATGAATGTTGATCAGTTCCGTGTAAGCAAGATCGTTCTCGAGGACGCCAAGGCCAAAAAATCCGCAACAAGTGGATACAAGGCTGCCGACGGGGGTTCAAACTCTGCCAAGAAACCGCTCGCGCCGCCTGCTTTGGAGATGCCCCGAACCGTGATGGAGAGCGAAACAGAGTTTTCCGCCGGTGGACTACTGGGCGACGCCTACAATGAGAAGCGCAGGCAGGCTGAAGTTTTGTCCTCTAAGGCGGCCGCCGGCAACGGGCAGACGCTCGAGGGGCCGTTCACTGGGGCGCCCTCGCTTCTGAATGGCGGCCTGGCCAAGTCCTCGTCAGATTCGTCAGACATGTCCAACGACGCGGAGCAGGGGGAGAAGGGGACTGAAGCCAAGTCGTGGTTCCCTTCGGCTGCGGAGCACTCGGCTCGTATTCGAAACCAATCCATGCAAGTCCAGCAACGCAGACCAATGACTGCGGACGCAGGCTCATCCACCGGAGCCGCTCGCCGGGAGAGGCATCCCGCACCTTTGCTCAGCTTCCCAAAGGATTTCCCCGAGCCCCCACGTTTCCAGAATGGACCCAACCCTGGTGTGAGGTCAGCACATGGCCAGCCGCTCATCAACTTTGCGACTGGCGGAGCCGCCAGAGACGCGACACGGGATGGCGCCGTGAGGCGAAATGCATCTCGTCGAGGCGCCCCTCCACCACCAAGCGGCGGTCCCCCTGCTGGTGCTCCTCCTGTCCCTCCACCACCCCCGCCAGGTTCGCAGCGCATGCGAAGCAAGTCAACGGCTTCGCAGCGGCGGTTCAATCCGAACGATGCTCAGCATCATCCAATGCCCCCTCTGCCCATGCGTCGCCCGACGTTTGGAGAGCAGCCCTTCCGGCTGCCTTCGAAGGGGATGCCGGAGCCGTTGGTGAGCCGGGCCCGATGAAGAGTATTTGCTTGCTCGTGCCAGAGACGGCTTTCTCTGCATACTTCCATTTCATGCGGGATTAAACTTGGGGCGTTCAGGAGCAGCGTGGTTCGGCGTTTGTAGGAGACATGAGACGCATTTCTTTCGCTTCAAAGTAGCACGTCATGTAAGCATGCTGGGACAAGCGGGCCAAAGGAAAGAAGAACTGACCATGGGATGCGGCTATCGGGAAATTTACATTTCTACCCATCACTTTGTATACCACCACCAATCTTTGGCATACCTTATGTAGTATTTAGTAGTATTGTATCATTTTGGGGTTTGAACTTGAGCTTAGAGATTGTCCCTGGATCCACAGGCGTTGAACCATGAACCGGCCAAGACAAGTCCATGAAACATTGAGCTTTGCGCCGATATGACGAAGAGTCAAAAGCTACATGTTGCGCACTGCTAACTGTATGCTTGGCACTCCATCCGTCCGTCGGTCAGGGAGTGATAAAGACAGGCATTCATTCACAGGAATTCACAGCAAGTCAAGGACGTACTGTAATTAATGGGACACTGTACAAGAATAGTCCGATTCGGTCGGTCGACTGTTGGGATTGGCAGTGGGGAAAAAAAAAGTCTGTTCACGCGAGCGATTCTTGCCCCTATCTGCAAGTAGGCGCGACGGCGGACACCAAGTTCTACGAATATCGAGTGCGTTGGCGTTCCTGACATTCGGAGGAGGGCCGCCTCCCCCCGGAAACCCATCAGGTCACCAACGCGAGATCGCGAAGCCATCCCATGGTCTGACGCGACCAAACGTCCAACTGGGCCAGGAATGGCGCTCAATGCGCAGGAAATCTCGCATCTGAGGAGCGCCCTGCAAGACGCCGTGGTCAAATGTTCAGAGCGATGTCTGTACCAGTCGGCCAAATGGTACGCCTGCCTCGACACAACTCTCACACGCAACTGCTAACAACACCCTTGGGACACACAGGGCGGCCGAGCTGCTCACCGCGCTGCCGGAAGCGACCGGGAGCGATGATGGCAATGCAGCTGCCTCGGAAAGCGACAGACGCATCTCGGCCATCTTGACGCCCAATGCAGATCCCGAAGAGGCTGCCCTCGAGGCAAACGAGCTCAGCAGGTATCTGCTTGCCAAGTCCCTCTTTGACTGCAAAGAGTTCGATCGGTGCGCGGCCGTATTTCTCCCCGACGCCCTGCTGTCGTCGATACTCTCCTCCCACGGAGAAGGCTCCGGCACGACGGCGTCGCAGCGGTTGAAGGGCAAGGGAAAAGCGACAGATGCCAGACGACCATCGGCCACGGCGCCGCTCCCAAAGCTCAGCCAAAAGAGCCTGTTCCTTGCGCTGTACGCCAAGTTCATGGCGGGAGAGAAGCGCAGGAACGAGGAGTCGGAGATGATCATGGGACCGCATGATCTCGGAAATGTGGCCAACAAGCAGCTGCTGGTGGTGGGGAGGTTTCTGTCGGCTTGGTTCCAGGAAAGGACGACAACGGACGACGAAGTGTTGGGCAGTCAAGGATGGCTGGAGTATCTGTGAGTTGACCGAATGGGCGAGGCACAACAACCGACTGACAGGGCGCGCGACGACGACAGCTACGGAATCGTTCTGGCCAAGGAAAAGAACGACAGCCAGGCCATGGACTACTTTGTTCGGAGCGTTCACAAGTATCCGATGAACTGGGGCTGCTGGCTGGAAATGACATCCTTGATATCAAGGGTCGAAGAGGTCAGTGCCCAGCTCGCCCATGCACGCTACCCAGCGGGAAATGAGGTCAAGTTTTTGCTGATATCCTGGCAGTTGAACCAAATCGCCCGGCACTGCCCGCAGAATATTGTATCCTTCATGTTCCACCTCCATACTTCGCTCGAGCTCTACCAGCAGACGCCCGAGCTCGTGGGCTCACTGGAACAGCTCTTGTCGATATTCCCCTCGTCGTCCTTCCTCCTCACCTGCCAGGCCCTGCTGGCCTACCACGCGAAAGACCTGATAGCAGCCGAGCAGCATTTCAGCCGACTGCTCGCGCAGCACCCGCACAGACTCGACTCGCTCGACCACTACTCCAACATCCTCTACGTGCTCAACATGCGTCCCAAGCTGGCCTTTGTGGCCCATCTCAGCTCCAACGTCGACAAGTTCCGACCAGAATCGTGCGTCGTCATCGGAAACTACTACTCGCTGCTCTCGATGCACGAGAAGGCGGTGCAGTACTTTAGGCGAGCGCTGACGCTGGACCGCTCGTGTCTGTCGGCGTGGACGCTGATGGGCCACGAATACGTCGAGCTCAAGAACACGCACGCGGCCATTGAGTCGTACCGGCGCGCCGTCGACGTCAACCGGCGCGACTACCGCGCCTGGTACGGGCTGGGCCAGACGTACGAGATGCTGGAGATGCACACGTACTCGCTGTGGTACTACAAGAGGGCAGCCGGCCTGCGGCCGTGGGACGGCAAGATGTGGATGGCCGTTGGGTCGTGCCTCCAGAAGATGGGACGCGATCGCGACGGCATCAAGGCCCTCAAGCGAGCGCTCATGGCCGAGGCCTACTACGACGAAGGGAGCAGCTTCGGCAGCGGCGGCGATCTGCTGGGCGGGCGAGGCGCCACGGGCCACATGGACCCGGAGATCCTGCTCCAGATTGCCGCCATGTACGACCAGCTGGGGAACGAGGCGGAGGCCAAGGCCTACATGCAGCTTTGCATGGCGCAGGAAGAGGGCGCCGGCGCGGCCGCGCTCGGCGACTCCATCTCGGTGCACCACGACTCGCCGGCCTCGGGCGACGACGCGGCAGCTGAAAGGGAGGATGGCGGCGGCGGCGCGGCTGCTGCCCGCAACAACGACGGCACCGGCGTCACGGCGGCCACGAGCAAGGCGCGCATGTGGCTGGCGCGGTATGCCATGCGCACCGCCGACTACGCCACGGCCAACAAGCTGGCCATGGAGCTGTGCCAGGACGGCGTCGAGGTGGAGGAGGCCAAGGCCCTGGTGAGGGAGGTGCGGTCCCGAATGGAAGCTTCTGACGCATGATTTCTTGAGCGGGTAGGTGGGTGGATGGATGGCTGGACGGTCGGTGGTGCATCACGGCCGTGCAAAAGAGGCCATCGTCGGTGGCGGCGGCCGCAAGGCCCCTTGTGCGTGGATCTGTACATGTGGTAGACGGGCGTTGTTGGACGGACATGTTGCCCTTTCCTACTTTATTTCTATCCTCCTTTCTCTCTCCCTTCCGTGGTGAGGATCGGGTGTGTATCTTGTCAATCTTCTGCCTGCGGTAATGCATCCTCTTTGCCACTTGCCACTTGCTTGGCCAACGAGAGCAGTTTTCCCTCCATCCCTCCGTTCCCCTCCCCCTTTGCGCATGTGGCCGTGTCCGCCAGCCATCCATCCGTCCGTCCCATTTTGTGTTGTCTCGTGCCGGCATCAAAGGCACACACACACACACACACACACACACACATACGTACATACACATACACACACATCCGAGGAGTATCGCGTTTCCTGAAATACCTGGGAGGAGCAGAATCGCCCATCCCTCCACACGTGCTGCATGCAGCGTGCTCGTTGCGGCAATGCCCGCCCGCTCACTCACCCTCACCCGCCCTTGCCGAACCCCCGAGCCTTTGCCACGGCGAGGCTCTGGCTTTCCTGCACTCGGAACGTTGCTCACCTGCTGTGATTGTGCAGCTACGCCACGCCCGGGATTATTCGATCACGGGATTGGACATGTGTTGCTTTGCTGGTGCGGATGTGCCTCCCGACGGCGGCCCTGCGCTCGAAGCATCGTCGACTTACTGTGATTGTATCAACACGCCCGCGTTTACTCGATCACGTAATTGGGCTCGTGCTGCTTCGCTGATGCGGGTGTGCCTCCGGCGGCCCTGCGCTCGAAGCATCACCAACTTACCGTGATTGTATCAACACGCCCGATTTTATTCGATCACGTAACTGAGCTTGTATTGCTTCGCTGATGCGGGTGTGCCTCCGGCGGCCCTGCCGGGGGCTGGCCTCGCAAGCTCGCAGCATCAGCAACTTGCATTGGCTGTGTAGAAACATCCGACTTTGTTTGGCAGCGGGTCGTGTTGCCTTGCTGTTGCTCGGATGCCATTGGCAGGCAAATCAGACGGAGGGCTGGTCTGTCACAGCTTTCATGGCATAGCACGGAGTGTACAGAACACGAGCAGCGACCACCAATAGGGCCGCCGGAGGCATGTTAGCAAGACAAGAACCATTATCTAGTCTGTCGAAACCAAGCATTGATATCAGTTGGCAACGCTTCGAGCGAAGCGAGGCCAGCCCGCCGCAGGCGACCCCCGGTAGGGCCGCCGGAGGCATATCAGCAAGACACGAACCATTCTCTAGTTTGTCGAGATCAGGCATTGATATTAGTTAGCAACGCTTTTAGCGCAGCGAAGTCAGCCCAACGTAGTCAACCCCTGGTAGGGCCGCCGAAGGCAAATTAACAAGACGAAGAATAGTCTTTTCTGAATTGGATTAGATTATTAGGTGATGCTTCGAGCGAAGCGAGGACGGCCCGCCGCAGGCGACCCCCGGTAGGGCCGCCGGAGGCATGATACCAAATCAAGAAATGTTTTTTTCCTATTATATCAAGATCAGTCAGCGATGATGCTTCGGGCGCAGCGAGGCAAGCCCGCAGGCATATCAGCAAGAAAACAAAATATAACTCATAGTCTATCAAAATCAGGCGTTCAATGGATATAACTCAGTTAGCAAAATTTTAAGCGCAGCGAGGCCAGCCGTTGGCAGGGCCGCCTGAGGCATATTAGCAAGAAAAGGGTAATTTATTTCGATTGGATTAATATGATCAGGCAATGCTTCGAGCTTGCGAGGCCAGCCCGCGGCAGCGACCCCCGGTAGGGCCGCCGGAGGCATATTAGCAATAGAAGGGTGGTTTGTTTCGATTGGATCAATACGATCAGGCACCGCTTCGAGCTTGCGAGGCCAGCCCGCGGCAGCGACCCTCGGTAGGGCCGCCGGAGGCACATCAGCAAGGGAACAGTTCGTCAGTTGGGCCTGAGACGCAGATGACGATGCGGCGGGGCCCGGTCGAGTGCGGAGCAGGGCGGCGGGCGATGCGGAGAAGAGGAAGCGAAGCAGGGCCAATCTGGGGTAACGGCGACGCGGTGGCCGCTTTGGGAAACGCCCGCCCGCGCCTGCCTCTCCAGCTGGGCCGACTCGCCCGGACCTGCCCGATCTGCCGGCGTTGCAGCTGTGGCCGGTCGATGCGCAGACGTGTTGACCGCGGGGTATGTGACGATGTGACGCTGTCCCCGATCAGCACCGTTGCGCTGGCGAGAAAAGAGCTGTGCGTACGGCGTGTGGTCCCCGATCAGCATCTTTGCGTTGGCAAGGAAAAGACGTCAGGCATGTGTGGCAGCCCACCCCCCCTCTCCCCTCCGTCTCGTTTACTGGGCGTCGAGGCCAAACGGCATCTACATATATCAATGCCATGGATCCTGACTATATGGGCTGATATAGGCTGCATCCATGCTCCGGCAGCGATACAAACCCATCTAGCACACTGGTCCGGGCCGCCGTCATCCAGAGATACCCAACACCATTCATCACCATGGCCATTGGAACATCCACCACCACCTCCACCACCACGACGACGACGATCGGAGGCGTCTGCCTGCGCGTCAATGACGGGCCCCTGCTCCCCTCGGATGTGGCGCTGCTCCGGCCCTCGTCCCCCTCGGAGCCGCTCGCCGAGCTGCGAGACCGGTACGCGTCGGACGGGTACCTCTTCCTCAAGGGCCTGCTGCCGCGGAAGGACGTGCTCTCGGCACGCGAGGCCTACTTCTCGCGCCTCGCCCCCAGCGGCGTCCTCGAGCCAGGCACGCCCCTGGTCCACGGCATATTCGCCTCGGCGGCACACGGCTCCGACTATCCGAGCATTGGCGCCGGCAGTGTCAAGAATGCGCGTCCCGGTTCCTCGGAAAAGGCGGCTATGTTCACGGAACTGGCTCTGAAGGCGCACACGGACCCCTGGTACAGCGGGAGCGGCGGCTCTGAGGAGGGGAAAGGAGCAGCAGAAGCAGCAGCAGCAGCAGCAGCAGCAGTAGCAACGAAGGAAGAATCGTCCTCACCGTCAGCCGGCATCATCCAGAAGCAGCCGCACCAGCGAGGCTTCACACAGCACCCCGCCCTCAAGGACTTCATCGCCCGCTTCACCGGCTGGCAAGACGATACGCTCGCCATCAAGCGCACCCTCCTGCGCAACAACACCCCCGGGAACAATGCCATCGGCGTCCACTATGACCAGACCTTCTTGCGCCACGGCGAGCCGACCTCGGTCACGGCCTGGGTGCCCATGGGCGACATCCGCCTCGAGGGCGGCGGGCTCATCTACCTGCAGAACGGGGAGGCCCTGGGCCAGGAGATTGAAGACGAGTTTACCAAGAAGGCCAAGGAGGCGGGCATGACGGACGAGGAGATGCGCGATGCCTTCAACAGGAACATGATGACGAGCGGCTTTCTGTCCGACGGGCCGAGGCATTTCGGCAGGCAGTACGGCAGGGTCTGGCTCGTGGCCGAGTACGAGGCTGGCGATGTGGTTCTTCACAAGCCGCACATGGTGAGTGACGCCTTTGCCCTCTCCGGTGCCCTGCTCTTGAATAGTGCACGCGCGCACTCACAAAGAGAAAAGAAGAAAAGAGGGAGAGAGATAAAAGAGATTCAGAAAGAAAAGACACTAATCTGGACAGATCCATGCCTCCACCATCAACGACGACCCCGAGAACCGCATCAGGCTCGGCACAGACTTGCGCTTTGTCGACGCCTCGCGGCCCTGGGACACGGTATGTCTTTTCCCTCACGCTGGCTTGCGTACCTGCTTGCTCTGGATAGACTTGCTGACGTCAACAGCGCTGGTCTACGCATTACAAATTCGATGACGGGCTCTAGAGTGCTGGCAGACCTGATCCGCGGTCGGGGGTTGCCGTCCAGGCCCTCTGCGCCATTGCCGGGGCGCTTTCCATCGTCACACTAGTCTTTTGAAATCACTGTCCTGGACTGGTTGCGTTTGCGTGTGTGTGTGTGTGTGTGTGTGTGTGCCATGGCCACAGTTGCAATGAATGTAGCCTCTCAATCTACGTATCTGCCGTCGCTTCATTTGCTGCTGCTCCCTGCATTGCATGTCTCCGGCCAAAACTTGCCGCGGGATGCCTGTGAACAATACACGCCCACCAGTCATCCGCGCGATGGAGCGTCGAGAGTTACCGTCACTTGTAGTCGTGTCACTGTCTACAGACACCACGGCCTCTTGAAGTCGGCGAAGCGGGGTGGTGTCAATCAGCCCAACAAGGTGACGCCCCAGCGACGGCTTTCGCCGCCGGAAGAGAAGGAGAAAAGCTGAAAAGAGCTGGAAAAGAAGCTCAAGTGACCAGCTCACGCCCCATTTCCCTCACTAGCCAGTCAGTCAGAAGGCACAAGTCAAGTCACGGTAGTCTGCCTGTCTGTTTTCTTTTTTCACTGCGCCCCATTGACGTGGCCGTGCATGGAAGATTCCCTTCCCGGGACTTCCCATCAGGGTGGTGATGTCGTCGCGACGCAAGCCGAGGACGCCAAGTTCCGCATGATGCCCTGTTTTACCTTCGCTCGTGACGTCGGATGCACTGCGTAAACACAAAGCAAGAGCTGAAGGGAGTCAATTACAACTACAGTACTCCGTACTGTGAAATGCAGTCAGTACCACACCACAATAACCCCTCTCTGCCCGCATTGAATGTTATGAACGTGTGGAGTGTCGTAAGGCTCGGGGCTCACCCTGTCTCGCTTTCATCAAAGGGACCCCCTTGCCTTGTGACACCTTTTCGAGAGAGGACCCCGACTGGGACATGACGTCGAACGTTGTAGCTGCAAAGTGGGAAGCTTGACGAGCCATCTAAGAGTATCGAGGGAACACCAAACACACTGGAGGTGATCCAACTAGTCATGTTTTGCATGAACCATCATAGCAAGGGTCACGCGGGGCAAGACAGCTTGTAGAAATTCAAGACTTGGGATTACTAGACTAGCAAGTAATTATGTACAGTAATCACCTTGTAAGTCTATCATAGTCGACGGGACGGGACGAGACGACCGATGCGCCTTGACTCTATGACACACCGCCTCCCACGTTTTTGTATGGGTTTTTTTTTTTTTTTTTTTTTTAAAAAAACCTTGGTACATGGAAATTACATGGGAGATTGACTTGGCATCCGAGTATCGAGGATGCGTGTTCAGGAGCAATGTGTTTAGAGCAAGACGGCCGCGAGACCAGCAATGGCCAGAGCACCCATTCCAGCGCCGGCCTTGTCGGCGGCAGCCGTGACGAATGGAGGAGCCGGTGTGGGAGCAGGCACGCCAGCAACGGTGCAGGGGCAGTTGGTGATGGTGAGAGTGGTGGGCGCCGTCACCGTGTAAGTCGAACTGCCAACCGCAAAGGTGGTGGGTGACTGCACAACAGGCATGGTCAGTCAACATCCGCTGCGAGGCACATATATATACATATATGTCAGCATGTCGATCCAAGAGGACTTACAGGGCAGTACGTCGTAAAGGCCGTGCTGTAGACGGTCGTGAAGACGGTTCCGTTTCTCTGAGCCAAGCCGCCGGCGGCAAAGGCGATAGCGGAGAGGAGCTGAGTGACCTTCATGTTGATGGTGGAAAAAAGGGTTTCTTTTTTAGTTTTCGGGTGTATGCTTTCGTCGTGCTTGAGCCCGTTGGTCACAGAGCGAGAGTGGATGAAGTTGGGAACGACGTGAAGGGGACTGTTTTTGAAATTTTGTTAAAGAGAGTTGAGCGGACAGCGGCGAGCGAGAGGTTGCCGGCTTTTTGTATTCGATCAGGGTCCCCGACGTCTCCCCCTCACGCGGAACATGGACCGCACTCCCTTTTTTCGGTATTCCCATCTGATGATCTGCTTTCAGCCCGGTCTAGGGAGGCTTCAAGCTGCGAGACATTGTCTTTGCCTGGCTCCAACACACACACACACCCTCCCCACACCCCTGCCGGATCGGGGAGTTGTCCACTGCATTCGGCTACAGGAACTCTGATGTCTTGGAAGCTGACAGCGGGAGCTCCAGAATCTTCAGTAGCGTTGCCGGTCCTGATAGGTCGGACTGCGGCCGACAGGCCGACGGCGAGTTTGCGGAGTGCATGTCCCAACAAGAATGAGCAAGCCATCAAACTTTGACTCTTACGATGTTGCTGCCCTACGGAAGATGATGGCTACCTCGCAAAGTCTAAAGCCCGCCGGGGCCCATACTGTCTGACACCATAGCGCTTGATGAATTCTCTTTGAGCAGGGCGACCTTTTTCCGCCGCCTCTGATTCATCCAGTCAGTCACATAAAAATGATTGGCCAAAGCCCTCACGAAAGGGGAGAAAAAGAGCAGTGTCACGGAAGACGCCGAATGCGCTAGCACAGTAGAATAAAGTCAAAAAAGGCGACTGACGAACTGTCCAGTCTTGGCATGTGGCTGCTACTGTTGCAGGGCAATTCATCTTCTGGAGAAATGAGCTCCGGAGACTTTTCGGATGCGTGTAAGCTCCCGTATGGACTCGCTCGTGTGTGCCCGTCCCGCGACAATTTCCTGCCGACGATGATATTGGAATGCTCGTGTCTGCCGAGCGGCCCATACAACCAGTTCAGGGCCGGAACGGTCGCAAGTGCACAAAATAGTGGTGAGGAATGACGGCAAGATGAGGAGCCACTATTGTCATCCTAGGGCCGTGATGGGAAAGCGCCGTGGGAACTCCATTGTGGTCGTAGGGGAAAAGGCGTATTTCTTGCCGGAAACAGCCATCGAGTAGTCCGCCCGACTGTGCTAATTGGCGCAGAATCATGACGTCTTCTCCACGGAACCAACCCTGATTGCTTGTTCGGTGACGAGGCATAGGCTTTGGAGACGTGAGATGATTGACAGCAGCTGGCCGTCGTGAGGAGGCGAGACGAGACGTTTGGGCTTTTGCCGGATGGGATTCAAGGCAAGTGCCTACCGTGCGAGACACAGTGTTGTGGCATTTAAGACACTGTGGTCTCTTACGCCTCGCGCCCACCGACTCCTCCACGTCTTCTCCCAATGACGCCTGCATTCCTCTCCCCCCAACCATTTCCCATCTTTTTGGCTCCAGCTTTCGGACTCACCTGGCAAAGCGATGATCAACAATTCTCGCCATGGAACGTGCTCGCTGCAGCGACGGCCCGAATTGGACAAAGATATTGTCGATCAGCCATGGCCATGTCCACGACAGAATTTGAGTTCTCGAGCCTGAGACATGGTCAGGACGCCACCCCAGATGGTCGATGCTCAGAACGCTTTGTATGCGTGATCGTGTCTGACGGATGCCATACCCTTATTGAGGGTCTGAAAACATTTTGTCAGACAGCGCTGCTATTTACGGCTGTCATCGGTGAGACACGAAGCAACGACGCGTGACGGATGCCCCTCTCGGTGCAACCGTCGACGCGCCTCTACATTCTCTCGCTGGTTCAAAACAATTTCAACAACCGGGGAGTGAGCCTGTTGCACTTGCCGGTCGTCTGCAAAGCCGCATTTTCCCGTGGCATGCAGGCGAACAGCGGTGAGATGCATTTTGCGCAAGCGTTTGCCAAGTGTTCCCTGCACGAGGTGTCAAGCCAGGGGACTTGCAAGCCCTGTCCCGATCAATCATGTGAATATTTTCCTACAGTCAGGCCTTCAACTGCCTTTCCCTGAGCTTTGCAGCCCCTGAGCAGACCCCAGTGGCGATTCGCCCCTTTACTTAGTTCACAGTGGCATGTACATATGTAGCCAACAAGGCGTATTCTCAGATCTGAGATGAGTAGTGGGCCGAAAGTTTAATCATGTTGGCCTCTAGGCATGGAGGACACCGCTCGAAACCTTATTTGATTCTGTCTGGGCTGTCGCGTCCTCGCCGCCACTTTGATGAAATAAGCGACTGCTCGGCCGAGAAATTTGTTCGCGCCTTTTACGGCATGCAGTCAAAAGCGTCGAAGGGCTCAAGGCAGTCGCAGTTGCAGCCGCAGGTATTTCCTCAAGTGGTCGTATCATATCAAGCATCGCCGTTACAATACCAAACCGAGGGAGCTTCTTAGATAGCAATGGCCAATGCGTTGAGGCCGCTGCCGCAAGCGGAACTTTTCTTCCAGGACGCCATCCACCGCCACGCCTGATGGAGACCCAGTGCTTCACTGGCGACGCGGAACTTGGGGAACAAGCCCCAAAGTCAATCACCTCGGCCTGAAGGCAATACCACTATGGTGATCTCGACATATCACGCTTTGCACTGGCGACGGTCAAACAGTCCTGTGTCCACAGAGGGTAAGACCTGGTGACGGGAATCCATCCTCGTCCTCGGATGCGACCACCTATCAGAGCAAGGTATCGTAGTACACCCAAAGCAGACCATTCTGATCCTACCGTAGGTGCGTAGAAGCCAGTAACCGCTCGCAGGGAATACAGGCAAAAGACATGCAATCCTGGGTCAAGTCGTGGTCACATTGTCTCCCGACCCTCGACAAACTTCCCATGTCAGGCGATTCGCAACAAGTCAGAAATCTATTTCTCCTCCTGAAGCAAAATGCTGGCAGCCGGCAGCCCTCCCTCCCCTTGTTACTCCTCGTCAGCGGGTTTTGAACACTCCGAACTCGGAATCTGGGACAGACTGAATCCTAATTCGGTGACGATGATCAATCTCGCTTCCGGGACCATGGTTGCGGCGCTTCGTATGAGGCCGCGTATACTTTCTCGATGAGAATGGCCGCCATTGCCAACATTTGTAACTCCCAGTCGCTTCCGTTGAACTAGTAAACGGAGGCATTCCGTCACCAGTCGTGGAGCATACTGTATACGTTAGTTTCGAACAGAAACCGTCTCGACTCGGGCGCTTACGCCGCACGTATTTTCCGCTCCACTTGATACGGTCGAGCACGAGCCAATTGTTCTCGTTAGTCAGCCGGTGGACAGTAAAAACCGGCCAAGAACTCTGACTGTGTTGAACGTACGGTACTTTGGTCGTCGAGCCTCGGAGCATCGACGACGGCAGGGACGAAACAGTCCCGAGCCCCCCTTGTCCGCAATATCTTTTTGACTCCGAAACCGTGGTCAGCGTGCAGCTGTTATTGAAGTAGGCACCGAGACGACTAGGGAGAATTCGAGTCATCAGAGAACATCGAAAACACCTTCATCTTGAGGCAATGGTACGTACGCCTAGTCTGCAGATGGGGGGACGCTGCCATAGACGTCCAGTCGAGCGCACATATCTCGGTGTGTGCTTGTTGCGGGCTGCGCCACTCGCAAGTCACCAGAATGATTCTCTACCAATCATTTCGTACCTCGCTTTCTGGTATCTGCCATACGGGACATACCTTGACACCCTGACCCGAGGATGATCTCCCGTCACTGCTGGAAATTTGGCACCCGATTTCGCGAAAAACTCTTCAGACTTGACCCAGATTCGCCCAAGGACATACCGATGACTGACGCCCACCTATTCCGCCACCGTCCGCAGGACGCTCCATCGTGCTAAAGGTTCTTTTGCCGCTGGCGTCTAGCATACTACGCTCGACCCTCTCGGCGTCGGCGGCTACGACGCTCTTTGTGTTGAGCTCGCCGAGCGACATTCCGTTGTCCGCTTGAGTGCCTATATCTTCTGCGATGCCTTCAGTAATGCCGCCATCAGAACAAAGTGAATGTCGTCTCTCTGAGCTGTGTTTTCCGCGTATGACAGAGCCAGTGCAGTGGTGTAAGGACGCTGGTCTCAATATCTTGAGCGAAATTGGACTCGGCCTCGCAGTGCCGTACAGTCTACACTCTCACATCGATACTGGCACCCTGCTTCCACCTGGTTCTCGGAATCTTACCGTAGGTGTGAGTTCTGTCGTCGCCTTCTGACGGGGTTGAGATGCCGGCAAGACCGTCGGTGAGGTCCATTGGGTCGGGTATAGGATCATCCCCTTCCTCAGCTGTTGTGAATAATTGGTACGCGTCTCCTTCTCATGTTTTTACTCTGAGACTTTGCGCTTACTGTGATTTGTAGTTGTATGAACTTCGGTCTCCCAGCCAATAACCCAGAGTTTGAGTAACAATGATCAGTATTCCTGAAGCTTCGGATAATCCTCCAGGCTACGGTTTCTCCCGTGTCCCGCCCAGATTGCCCTTCAAACTGTAGCAAAGGATTTCGGTGGCGGCAAGATCGTTGACATTGCATCCAACGATCTCATGAGTACGGCCAAGCCATCACGGCTACGCATTCATTGCTAACCCTGATCGTGATCCCGCCTTCTATGATGTGAGCCTCAAGATGTCTGCGGCTAAGACAGTCGTTCATGGAACTCTAAGGTTTTCCCTTCCCCTGTCAGGGTGCTTGTCGAGACTAGCTTGCTCCCTGGACGAGACTCCCACTGACGCACTCACCTTCCCAACTTTACGGAGGTAAGCAAAAAAAGCAGCTTCGACATGTCTCTTCATCGCCAAAGGACTCTGGAGCCGTCTGATTTCTAGACTCGAGCTCGACCCTCCCGAAGATGCAGTATCAGAAGGAGAAGCGTAATATAGCTTTGTGTCAATATAGGTCTGATATGAAGCATACAAACTAGTCGAACCAGCGACTCACAGGGCTATCTGAGCATGGCCCGTCTCATCAGCGTGCACTGCGCCATTGCCATCAAGCAGTTCTGCAACGACACATTGCCCGAGGGTGTCTTGACCCCCATTACTGCCAAGATCGAACACTCTATACAAGGAGAGTACGGCATCAAGCGAATCGGAAACCTCGATTTACACCTTGGTTCACTTTGGGAAAGCCACGCGGATAGGAAAGTATGTGTGCAATTTTTTTGGCATGGACGTGCGTGTTCATGCGACAGGGCGGTCGAATGCTATGAAAACTCAGTTGCCAGAAAGTCTCTAGTCTGCGTATTGTACACAGTCACGCAATCCACAATCGGACCAATTTGATCACGGCGGTCATCTTGAGTGCGCATCCCGAGCTGGGCGTTGCATCACCTCTAGCTACCAATTCCAACTAGAGCAGTGAATCGGTCCATTTTGAGACGTAAAACTCTGCGTGCAACCTCTAGCTGTTTCAGCCAGCGATGTGTTTTTTTTCCCCCTCGGATTCCTTTCCTTTTCTTTTTGCCGCGCCCAATGCCATGATGATACATGGGCTCTAATTCTAGATTACTTTCCTGACGTGCGTTTCGATTGGTCCCATTTCTCCGCTGGCTTCACGGTTCTCCCCCCTCCTCATCCCCTCATTCCTGTTCTTCAGCCACAGTCTTGGGTGCCTCGTTGATTCGAGGCCACGCCAGTCCATCATTATCTATCATGATCACCTGGTCGACGAGGAGACTGACACGTAATGGTTCTATTTCGACCTGTCAGAGCTGAACAAGTCACAAGATATGATGATGACGATGATGATGATTGCATTGGCGTCTGAACCATGGAAGCCCGCGGCCCCCCCCGAAGTGCCACCGAGTGTTTCTGGACCCCAACCAGGCTTGGGGGCAAGAGTTCTTTGAAACGAGCAAGTTTCTGTATGGTGATGCCTGAAAATTTCAGTCCGATTCCAATATTGGCGTGTCTAAGCGCTCTTGATTCGCCCCCAAAAGAACAAAATCCGGTGGAGTCAATACTCTGAGCATGTCGCCTCGAGGGATTTTAGCCTGATCGGATGTCAAGGCCCGACTCACACCTCACACACACACACACACACACACACACACGATCGAAAACTTGTACGTGCCGTAGACACGGCGCGCAGCAATCCACTTCGGGACGGGCTAAAAAGTTCCCCAGCGTCCATCCTGTTCTTTTTCTTTTTCTTTCCCTTCCCAGAAGACCGGCCGCGGCAGATGGAGACTCGGGAGCACGCAATATATCGAACCCCACCAAAGTCAAGCAAAAGCCGATCTGCTAGCAGGCCATGCCATGCCGAGGCAACAAAGGCTTCGCTCGGTCTGATTGTCCAGCGTGCTAGGGACGATAGCGATCGGGCTGCGGATAGTCAAGACCGACCTTGGAGAAGCCCTGTTGGGTGCCCCCCCTCTTCCCTTCGATCGTGCCGGGAGACTTATTACCTTGTCCAATACAGTTCATCATGCAGGCCAGACTAGAAAGTTTTTCAAAGCAATAGATCAAATCCTGTTGGACGATCATAGCGTCTCTGCGGTGAGGCATTTATTTTCGGCCAAGTCGACAGCGTTGTACAAGGCATCATCGGGCGTCAGCCACTCAAGCACAGCGAAGCAGTCAGCAAGCTTGCACAGCAGAGGCAGACGGCCAGTCTGAGCGCTTTGTTCCCTGCTGGCGGCGGCTCGGTGAAAGGAAAGAAAAAAAAAAATCTTCTCCCCTTTGCCTCTTCCAGCGATCCCGATACTTTCTCAAATGGCGGATACTCCGAAAGGATCTAGGCACCTTCTTGCAGGTGGGACGGGCGAATCACAGCCCCCGCCGACACAGAGTGGCTGACTTTTTGCGGGTTACTCGACACACTGCCAAATCGGAACGCGCTGAACCAGCCTCTTAGGGTTGGCCACATGGAGCTGATCGATGTCAGGTACCAGGAACCGCAATCTCCACGCCAGACCGCCGGGGGGGGGTGGGGGGGAGGATAGTTTGCCAGCGACGAACGAGGAGGAGGGGCAGCTAGTTTATCAGCAAAAAGAGGAATCCAAGGTGAACCAAAAGAAAAAAGAAGAAGAAGAAGAAGAAGAAGAAGAAGAAGAAGAAGAAGAAGAAGAAGAAGAAGAAGAAGAAGAAGAAGAAGAAGAAGAAGAAGAAGAAGAAGAAGAAGAAGAAGAAGAAGAAGAAGAAGAAGAAGAAGAAGAAGAAGAAGAAGAAGAAGAAGAAGAAGAAGAAGAAGAAGAAGAAGAAGAAGAAGAAGAAGAAGAAGAAGAAGAAGAAGAAGAAGAAGAAGAAGAAGAAGAAGAAGAAGAAGAAGAAGAAGAAGAAGAAGAAGAAGAAGAAGAAGAAGAAGAAGAAGAAGAAGAAGAAGAAGAAGAAGAAGAAGAAGAAGAAGAAGAAGAAGAAGAAGAAGAAGAAGAAGAAGAAGAAGAAGAAGAAGAAGAAGAAGAAGAAGAAGAAGAAGAAGAAGAAGAAGAAGAAGAAGAAGAAGAAGAAGAAGAAGAAGAAGAAGAAGAAGAAGAAGAAGAAGAAGAAGAAGAAGAAGAAGAAGAAGAAGAAGAAGAAGAAGAAGAAGAAGAAGAAGAAGAAAAATTGATTAATTAATTAATCATCAATCAAACAGATTTGAACGGCAAGGGCTGCAGATTGCAGAAACAAAAGCAAAAGACACGAACCGTCGATTGAACGGCGCAGCAGTTTGCCGTTGTTCGTTTTTGTCGTCCCCGCCTCCCCCTCCTCTTCCTCCTCTTCCTCCTCTTCCTCCTGCTCCTCCTCCCCGCATGCGCCTCGGCGAAAAAGAAGTCAGACAAGCTATTGTCGACCTGCAGCATGCTTACCACAGCCTCACTGGTTGGCTTTCTGCGCTTCCTCCCGGGAAAGACAGGAACAGGCAGCAATCACGCCGGCCAACATGATGCTGCCAAGTTCATGTTGGCTTACGATGCACGACGGAACGGGTCCCATTCATGTGATGCTTGGTTGACGGTGACACAACGGGTCAAGATTTTCCAAGCCGGGAGTAGCACTCCGTGGGCGGCACCCATGGCGAAAATCCACTCCCCCCCCCCTCCTCTTTCCATCGCCGACGGCGCGCCGTCGCAGCTCGATCTGGCATCGACGACGTGTCAGGTACCCGCCCTTCCGCTCTGCCATCCGCACAGTGTACCGAGCAGCCGCGATCGATAGTCAGGACCCGGGCGAAGCAAAGCAAGGCAAGGCAGAGCCAAGCGAAGCAAGCAAAGGGAAGCCGAACAGAGAGGCACACACACCGCAGCTCGTCGTCGTGGCCCTTTCGGTCGCTCCCACAGTCCGTAGCTGCCTGCCTGCCTGCCTGCCTGCCTATCCGCCCGCACAAAAGCAAAGCGCAAGAAACACACCGTTGTCGCAAAGCACTCTTTCCAACAAGATCAGCGGCGGAGCACAAACTCCACAGGCATAACGAGACAATCAAGCTCAAACCAGGCCCTGTATCCTCCGTATGGGGTGCGTTTGAGGCTATTCCGTAGTAAACGTAATGGCCGACGCAGGTACACACGCAATCACAATCAATAATACCACTGTGGCATGGGTCGAGGTGTGGGACGGCGAGGCGTGCCAAGCGAAAACTCTGTTTACAGGTTCCTGGGCGGCGGCGGACCGCCACGGAAGGCTGCTTATGCGGCCGGCCCTGGTCGTTTGTTTCCACGTCTTTTCCCACGAAGCTGAACAGGACTTGGACGAGTTCTTTCCTTCTCTCCTGTTCTCTGTGCCAACCGGTCGGAGTGATGACAAGTCGATTGCCGGCTGGGATGCCGTTGGGAGGAAGAAGGAACTAGCCAGCCACGCACACATACACACGCACGCGCACACACACACACGCGCACACACACGCGCGCATACGTTGGGCAGGAGATGGGCGGGGGAGATCAGATCACCTCTAATTACCCATGTCTCGCAATCAATCTGAATGTGCAGTCGGTCATAGGAATGAGACGACGAGCGGTTTGACGCGACGCAGATCAACGAGAGAACCAGATACCGTACAAGACAGAGAAAGCAGAGGAAAGACAAGCCGAAAGAGCGGGAAACGGGGAGAGAGAGTGGAGCCACCGGAAGGGATTGCTTCCAGACGTCCACGAACCAGGGGAGGAAAATAGAGACGTGTTTGCTGACCCTTGTCGGGGGTATTGCGCTGTCATCGACTTGGAAACCCCGTCGAACGCGAGTAAGGCAGGAAGGATGACTGGATTCGGTGACTGGAAGCCCGGTCCGTGCCAAGTGTCAAATCCCTCAAGGCGGACATGGCAGCCTGTCCGAGTGTCTTTCTTATTTCCCGATTCTATTCTGTCCCTTTACACCTGGTCCGACCACCACTAACCAGACGGACCCTTGAGAGCCCTCCTCTCACCATGTGCCGTTTTCTTCCACTTTCTCTCAAAAAGAAGAAGGCTTGTGAAAGAGAAGAAAGAAAGATAGAAAAAGAAAAGAGAGATAGTTTATTCCACAATCTGTACATAGTGCGAGCAGCTGCTAAAAAAACTTTTTATTTGCCTTTTGCGCACGACCCCGTTGGGGGACCGTCTCGGAAATAGCATCCCACATTGCTGTCGAGGTGGGTGGATAATCCAATCCGGTGGGCTCTGGGTCCCTGCCTCCCGGGTCCTCGAATTCGACCATTGGCTCCCGATCTCCACGCACCAACGCCAGACGGTATGAGATTGTTCCTTCCTGTTCGGAGGACTATGCCCGTGCCACACATACATATGTGTGTGCACCGTAGAGAGAGAGAAATAGATGGGTGTTACGTGGTATTTCCCCTTCTTTCCTGTTCCCGAGTCCGGGCCATGTGAATCGAGTATAAAGCAAGCCTCCCGCCCACTCCCCTTCCATGGCTTGCCGTTATTGTGGCTTCTCTCCAACATTCACACCATCCTTTATCCTATTCAACTGCGACTGTGTTGCTGTCCAAGGACTTACACTCCCTTTTTGAAGCTCTTGTCCACACAAAGCTTCCTCCACTCATTCCCACTCATATCCCAAGCTTTCTCTGAGGCTAGATCTCGAGAATCTTGAACAGTCTTTCCTCCCAAAGACGGAACACGCAAAAGCAAACCTTTCACAATGCACTTCCCGTCTGCCATCTTGGCGCTCCTTGCCTCTGCTGCCGCCGTCAGTGCCAGCTCCGTCACCTTCTGGACCCTGGATGATGCCAAACGCACCATCTACTTCACTCCCAACGCTGGCTTCCCCAACATCGAACCAGTCACCTGCGACAAGTCGCAGAAGTTGAAGGTGAATTTCCCCGACAAGTGGATCGGCAACTTCTACGCCGTTCAAAAAGGCCAGGAGAACAAGCCTGGCATGCTGGGCGAGGTCAACTTCAACAGCTGGGGAGGCATGACTTTCTTCGACGTCTCTGCCATTGTCGATCCCAGCGACAAGAACAACGTTAAACAGATGTGGCCTGCTAGCGGTCCCTCCCCCATGTCTGGCTGCGAGACCTTCCCCTGCAACAACGCCTACTGGCTGTTCGATGACGTCCAGACCAAAGTCACCCACGAGTCTGACCTCATCACCACGCTTGGTACCGGTTCCACCGGCATCAAGTTCGCCGAGCTGCAGTAGAGCGGCCTCGTAAGCCAGCTCTCGAGCTGCCTTGGAGGCAACATGGGTACCACCACGTCAAAGCCAAGCTGAAGTAGATGGCCTGCCCAACTTGCGTGGAGAGCCCCATTTGGGTCTTGATGACTCAAACAAGTCGGCTACCACCTCATGCCTTTCATGAAATCAGAAGCTGCATGTGCGCTGAGCGCCAATGAGCTCAAGACAGAAAAGATCACGACTAAAATGATGAACGGGGAGCATTTCAAAAGAGGCGAAAGGAGTCAGGCGACTCTGGGAACATTTCGACGGATACCCCTCGCCAAGTGTTCGGAACTCACGCCGATACAGCGAGACATTTTTGGGTCAAGGGGGAAAACATAGAGCTCTCGCAGGACGCCATGGAGCAGCTGCCAGCAGCAAAACTTCCCACATTGGGATTTCTTATCTTTCTTCCTCTCTCTATCTCTTCCCTCTCCCGGGCTGCTTATCGATGCGATGCATCAGAACAGTCGGCTCATCGTGCCTTTAGCCCGGTGTTTCCTTCCATTGATCTCACACGCACAAAGCTGTCGCGGGTTGAACAGAGGTCTGAAGAAACCGAGCTGGACCGCGGGACTTGGGTATCTGTCTCGGAAAAGAAGTTTCTTATTTGGTACTTCTCACTCTCATTAAGATGAGGCGATTTGAACACCATGACCATTTTTTGTTTATAGATGTGTACGGCAGATAAAAACAAACTTTGCAAAATTGGAAGGATCCTTTATTAAAGGACGAACCGTAATTGGCAGTTCGGACAACGTTTTGCGCCCATTGATGTGACAGTGTTTGGGTCGTGTGAGAGAGCGTGCGCCTCTTTGTTGTGTGTTGTGTGTGCCTGTGCGTAGAAGAGCAGACATGCTGGGGTGGAGCATCTCATTTCTGCGGCGGCCCAATGAGAACAGACGAGCAGACGAGTCGTGTGTGCAGTTTGACTTTTTGACAGTGTGGACTGGCTAATAAAGTTCCGACGAGCATTGAGCGCCCGAGCCACCGAGCTCGTGCTTGCTGTTTGCGATTGGTCCGAGCGGGAAATTCGTCCAAACATCTCCTCCGTTCCGAACGGATTCTAGACCCCTCCCCTCCTCGATATTAGACGGAGCCAGAAAACGGCCTCCCTACGAGCCACAAGGCAAGGAAGCTGTGGCGCAGCACCCACGGACGGCTCGTCGTGTGGCTCGAATTATCGTTGGGAAAGCGGGAAGGCGCCCCTGGGCTTGCCGCTTCTCGCCGCCTAATCGAAGCCACCCCCACCTTGTCACTGGTCCCTTTCTCCTCGTTGCCCCTCCCTCCCCTCCTTGAAGATCTATTATGTCCCTTTTCTTAACTGTCGTTGTTTGTCTGTGACTTGGCTGCCCGATCAAGTTTAAAAAATCTACCAGCTGCCACTCGATTCGTGCATTTGATAGATCGTTGTCTCGAAAAAAAAAAAAAAAAACAAAGATCGGACAAAAAGTCACCATGGCGCAAAAGACGACGCTCAAGGAATTTGAGGCTGTGTATCCAAAGCTCGAGCAAGCTATCCTCGACCACGCCAAGTCGTATAAGCTACCCCAAGCCGAGTATGACTGGCTCAAAGAAGTGAGTTTGCAAGCGTCCCCTTTCAAATTGTCTTCCGTATTCCCCGCCGCCCGCGGAAGTGCCACGCATCATGGTCGAATACCCAAAAAAATAAACAAATCACCATCTTGTATCTTTATCTCCCCGAAACGAAAGGCAAAGAAAGAACAGAGGCAGAACACGAATGGAAATGGAGTGGAGGAAAACAAACCGTCGTGAATCAGTATGGATTGACAAAATTCTCTTCTCTCTCTCCCTCTCACAAATAGAACCTCGAATTCAACCCGCTCGGTGGAAAGTGCAATCGCGGCATGTCAGTGCCTGATTCCGTTTCCCTTTTGCTCGGCAGCCCGCTCAACGAGGAGCAGTACTTCCAGGCAGCCACGCTGGGCTGGATGACGGAGCTGCTGCAAGCCTTCTTCCTCGTCTCGGACGACATCATGGACACCAGCATCACGCGGCGCGGGAAGCCGTGCTGGTACCGCAAGGAAGGCGTGGGCATGATTGCCATCAACGACGCCTTCTTGCTCGAGTCGGGCATTTACGTGCTCCTCCGCAGATTCTTCCGCTCCCACCCGGCCTACATTGACCTCGTTGAGCTGTTCCACGAGACGTCGTTCCAGACGGAGCTCGGCCAGCTGTGCGACCTGCTCACGGCGCCAGAGGACACGGTCAATCTCGACAATTTCTCACTGGCCAAGCATTCCTTCATCGTCATCTACAAGACGGCCTGGTACTCGTTCTACCTGCCCGTCGCCCTGGCCCTGCATCAGCTCAGCCTGGCCACGCCCAAGAATCTGAAGCAGGCCGAGGCCATCCTCATCCCGCTCGGCGAGTACTTCCAGGTCCAGGACGACTATCTCGACAACTTTGGCCTGCCGGAGCACATTGGCAAGATTGGCACCGACATCAAAGACAACAAGTGCTCCTGGCTTGTCAACAAGGCCATTGAGCTCGCCACCCCCGAGCAGCGCACTATCCTCGAGCAAAACTACGGTGTCAAGGACGACGCCAAAGAGGCCGTCATCAAGAAACTCTACGACGACCTGAAGCTTAAAGACCACTACGAGGCATTTGAGGAGAAGCGCGTGTCCGAGATCCGCGCCATGATCGACGACGTCGATGAGAGCGAGGGCCTCAAAAAGGGCGTCTTCGAGGCATTCCTCGCCAAGATTTACAAGAGATCCAAGTGAGGGGACACAGGAGGCGGGGCGGAACCGGAGGGGCCAGATGGCACCCAATAGACGGACGCGAAACTGGGTACATTTCACGCAAAGCAGTTACACAGCGTAGCACTAATACTTGATACGGAATGCGCGCTGCGGCATACGATGCCTACTTGTGCAACGTGCCAGGATGGGGGAAGAGAACACATGGTCGAATAGGAGCAGCCAGCTGTTTGTTATCAGTTGCACGGCGCGTCACGTTGCATGTCGGCCGCCACACCACCGTTTCTAGACTTGCATTTTACTACTAGATTTTTTTTCTTTTTTCTTTCACTGTTCATCTTTGGAGGGCATGTCCTCGGCCGACGTGTCCTCGTCGGGTACTGCCTTGTCCTCCTCAGTGGGCGCCGCGTCCTCGTCCACCGTTGCCGGTCCGGCTTCTTGCGCTGCCGGCTTCACGTCCTTGGACTTGACAATGTCTGCGAGATACGTGCCCGCATCGCCGAACCCATCAATCTTGCCCAATTTTGTTGAGAAGAACTCGACGTCTTGCAGCATGCTGCCAATTTGTCAGCACACAAAGCTCCGCGGGAGGAAAAAAAAACGATAAAGAGAAGAAAGGGCTTTTTTTTTTCTTCGGACAAGAAAAAATAAAGAGGAAAAAAAGCCAGAGGCGGTACGGCACGCCCTTCTTTTTCGACTCACCTCTGTTGGCCAGCTTCTGTCTGCGGCGCCGCCTCCTTGAGCGGCGCCCCCAGCTGTTCCTTGTAGCTAGCAAAGACGGGCGTCATGATCATCCGAATGCACGTGTCTGGGAGGTGCTTGGTGAGGACGCGGTGCAGCGTGGTGGTCTCCTTGGCCAAAATCTCCATGTACGGCTGCACGAGGCCGGTCCTGGCGGCCGCATCCCAGTCGATGGCCCTCATGCTCTTAGCGTGGATGGCGGCCCGGCCGCTCATAATGTCCACCAGCTTCTGCTGGATGCTGCTTTGGTGCTCCTGCAGCAGCCGTCGTACCCTGTCAAACTCCCCCATTAGGCTGGACACGCCGGCTCCCGATCCCGCGTGGCTGCGCACAAACTCCCGGACGTGCGGCACCAACGTCGCCATGAAAGATAAGGCCTGCGACGCGAGCGCTAGGTGCTTGGTCGTAATGTTCTTGAGGCCCGCCGAGCGTGTGGCGCCCGCGCCCAGAATCAGCTGCGTGCAACGCGAGTTGAACAGCTGCAGATACGCAATCAGCGACGATGCCACGTCCGTCGTCATAGACGGTATCCCAGCAATCAAGTGCAAAAAGTTGCCCATGCCGTCCAGGCACAGAATGGCAGAATTGGGCAGAATAAACCTTTCCGTCTCAATCATGGCAGGTCTGGTCTTGTCCTTGGCCGCTGCTGCTGCCGCTGCTGCTGCCGCCGCCCCATTGGTGGTGCTGGTCCCAGCCTCGCTTTTCGCCGTTGGCTGTTCCACGTCTCGATAGGGAATCCATATCTTGTTATTCTCCGTCCACACTGAGCTGTCCTGTGTGCTCGACGCCAGTATCATGTGGAGCAGCTCGGAATTGCCCTCGGCAAAATCCCTCGCGTTCCATTGGTCTGCCTCCATTCCCTGCGCCAGCTTCTGCATCTCGGCGTCACGGTTCCGTTGCACAAAGTCCTTGATGTGCCCATTGACCACGTTCTTGAGTGATGTACCGCTCCGCCCCGAGATGGCCTCGCATTCATTGGCAAAGTACAAGTTCAGAATGAAGTAGCGCAGGAAAAAGGGGAGCGGCAATCGGGTGGCCTGGTCACCGCGGACTCTTAGGATTTTGACAATCTTATCATTGGCCACATCCACTGCTTGGGTCAGGAGGCTGCTGACATCCAAGCTTCGATGGAGCTCTTCCTGCAGCTCAATCTCAGCAGCAGCCGCCATCGGGTTGGAGGCGAAGCGCTCGGGACGAGGACTCGTGGCAGGAGATTTCGCCGGTGGTGACTTCACTCCGTCTGGAGGCGGCGGATGCGACAGCGAGCTCGCGATATCTAAGAGAACCTTGACCTGAGTCGTCAAGCGCCGCAGTGTCTCAGTCACACTGACGTAGATTCTGATGAGTAATTCCTCTGCATCTTCTGGATCCAGAGCGCGGAGATTTCGAGCCAGATTGGCCGACTTCTCTTGGCTGGATAATTGTCGGCTCCCGCTGGTTGTAGAGACCGATAACATGGATTCGTTGTCGTCATCGCTTGAGCTGGGCAGCGGCCGTCGGACCAGACTTCTAATTTCGCGCAAGACCGTTTCTCTATATGCCGCGGCTGCTCCAGCCACATATTTCGCGCGATGCAAGCCACTCATGACCGGCATCAGCTGTGTCTTGAGCTCCGCCGATGATGTAAGATAGGTAGGAAAGGCAGACGAGGTTCGCGAATGACCGCCTCGCTGTCTCGAGGCTGCGTTGCTCCATCGTAGTAATACATCCGGAGAAGACGTTGCTTCCAAGTGGCGACGTAAGTCAGCTACCAAGATGCTGGCGAACTGCGACTCGTACGCCTTTCCGATTCTGAAGCGCAGTGTGCTTAGATCCTGGTTAATGCCTCGAAGTGCCGAGGCACCTCGCAGGTCGCGCAATTCGATATCGATAAGGGATCTCTCGGCCGTCTCCTGGCGCTCGCCGGCGATGAGCTTCTCCAACGAGTCAATGCTGGATAAGGCCTTGTCCACTTCGCCTGTATCAACGAGTGATTCGCAACTTGCCACTTCATCGACTATCCAATGCAGCTGCGTAACTGCGTCACTCAAGTGCCGTAAATTTTCCTGACGACGCTTTTTTTGGTTGATGAGGAGGCCCTTCGTGGCAACTTCCTGATCCAAAGCCGCGAGCTCTCCTCGGAGCGTTGCTATTCTTTCGACCGATTCCGCGGCTTCCGAGTGCAACTCCTTCAACGACCCGAGCGCTGTGAAAAAAGTCGTTGACGCCGTAGATATAGAGTTGATCAGATGAACTTCGATGGTGTCCATGTACCAAGACAGCTTTTCCTGAAGGATAGCATTGGTGGCCAGAGCTTTTCTTGGAGCCAAGCTGCCTGGCGCAACATCTTTCCCTGAGGTGGACGAACGGATCACTTCCGATCGCTCGCTAACAACATCGAACGTTCTCGGATTCTCGAGGTGGAAGTCCTCTTCAAAGTAAACAGCAGGGATTGTCGACAACGGGGCTGGCCCCTGGTTGGCCTTTCGTAGGAAGCCGGAACTGGATCGGCGTAGGGGGCTCGGGGCCTCGATGGACGTCAATGAAGAGATGGAAGATGCCGAACCCCGGCGATGGGCTTTTGGTGCTGGTTTGAGTCGGGTTTCCGAGCCGCCCTCAGCTGGCTCCTCGGGTCTGGACCCTCGGCGGCCCTTCACAGCCTCCTCTTCACTCTCCCTGACTCGTCGCAACTGCTCGTACAACGCGCCGACTTGGGCCAGATATGGGTTGAACTCGGCAGCGTCGACTATTGGGATGTTCGTCAACGTGACAGGCGGAATATCTTTGGCGGTTGGAGGCTTATGCGAGCTCGACGTGGGCGCATATTTGTGAGGTTGGAGACCTGTTCGGACGATGGGCGGCTGAAGGAGCGTCGATATTGCTGCAAGTGGCGTGGTCAGAACACTCTCGCCTGGAATTGATCAAATAGAATTCGTCCGGCCATACCATTTTGCCCCGATTCGTAGACTGAGTTGGCCGTCGCGTTCGATGACGTGTCCAGCGAGCCACCTATCGAATGAACGGAGCTTGCCGCAGAACTCCGCCGAGATGCGGGACGAGGGAAAGACTGGCCAGGTCGACTGCTGCAAGTCTGTCAGCGCAGGGATCTCCTCATTGCTGGAGCAAGACGAACCTGTGCAGAGGAACCTCGCGCCTCGTGCCTGAGTTGAGAGCTGGGAGGCTGTCAACCGACTTTCCAGCGGCTGGAGACGAGAACATGATGGCCCCAAGCAAGGCAGTGATCGACCGTTGCAAAGAGCGCCGCTCGGGCCGATGTTTGATGCGAAGATGAAGAGAACCGCTCTGTGCCGATTGCTGTACGTGTAGACAGCGTTTCTGAGGAATGCTACCGGGGTATCATAGCTGACGCATGCGCAATTCAAAGGACAGTGAATAAGGAGGGTCGAGGATTGGAACAGAAATACCGAGGGAAAGACCACTGAAGCGACATGACCCAGGAAGTCATACCGGCTTATGACCTGCGGGATTCCCAATGGTCTCGACGCAAGGAGTTATGGCATTGGGGTGCCTGGTTGCGTGCGGTAGGCGGATTCTATTGTATCTGCATCAGCATCTCGCCTGCCAGAACAGCCACGACACATCGATGATCGACCAACTAGGGCCCAGCCGACATTATCCCGCAGGCAGGTACGGGGCACGGCGCGCAGCAAACGCCGATTGGATCCTTGAACGCAAGCAGAATGGCCCACAGGAGCTTTTCTGCAACCGCTGGTTCGCCCCACCCCATCAACGCGTCCGAGTCACGTCAAGCGCCATCCCCCCCCCCTTGGGGGAACGCGCCTGGGGACGCGTAAAGTGATTTCACACTCTACCCTCTGTGACAACGCAAGTAAGAAATTCGCCTGCCCAGCGCACGACTTCACATTGCCAGACGACTGTAAAGACTCTGAATTGGCGAGGCCACATAAAAGTGATCATGGATTACAGGTCGGTATATGCTACCAGTGTCCTGGAGCCGAGCATCGACCAGAACGAGGATACTCCGCTGCAAATACAGCAACAACTCGAGACCTTCATCCGCGAATTTCGAATCGACAACAAATACGTCTACCGGTGCGTCTTGTTTCCCGGACCAACGACGAGAGTTATACCAGAGACTGACTTTTTGTAGTGATCAATTACGGGAAAATGCCCTTCTACAAAAGTTTTACTGCGATGTAAACATCAATCACCTCATTCACTTCAGCGAAGATCTCGCGCAGAGACTTAACAAGGCACCCAGCGAGATTATTCCAATCGTAAGTCTACTCTTGAGCTTTGTCACCTGGGGTCACTTTCTGACGATTTCCGGATCTAGTTTGAGGCGGCCTTGAAAAAATGCACGCACCGAATCGTCTACCCACAGGAGACAAAGGTTGATTTACCAGATCACCAGCTCCTCCTCCACTCTGACGCCGACAATGTGTCGATTCGCGATCTGGACTCGGAAAAGATTGCAAAGCTCGTGCGAGTTCCGGGCATTGTCATCGGTGCTTCGGTCATGTCTTCGAAAGCCACAGATCTGCACATTCAATGTCGTAACTGTGGACACGGGGATTCCATCCACGTCCTTGGCGGCTTTAGCGGCGTAACTCTGCCCAGAAAGTGTGGTCGCAGAAGAGTCGAGAATGACCCGACCCCGCCGTGTCCTCTGGACCCCTACTTTGTTCTGCACGACAAGTCCAAATTCGTCGACCAGCAGATCATCAAACTCCAGGAGGCTCCGGATCAAGTTCCCGTTGGAGAGCTGCCGCGGCACGTCCTCATCTCCGCCGACAGGTTTCTCACAAATCGCGTCGTTCCGGGCTCGAGATGCTCGGTGACGGGTATCTTCTCCATCTACCAGAACAAGGCATCCAAAAACTCAAATACCACCGGGGCCGTTGCCATCAGGACACCGTATCTGAGAGCCGTGGGCATCAATACCGACTTGGACCAGTCAGCAAAGGGCTCCGCCACTTACACCGAAGAGGAGGAACAAGAGTTCCTGGAGATGAGCAGGAGACCTGATCTATACAACATCATGGCCAATTGCATTGCGCCTTCAATTTACGGCAACTGGGATATCAAGAAAGCCATACTGTGTTTGCTCCTCGGCGGCTCGAAGAAGATTCTTCCAGATGGCATGAAGCTGAGAGGCGACATCAACGTGCTGCTCCTTGGTGATCCCGGTACGGCCAAGTCTCAGCTCCTGAAGTTTGTCGAAAAAGCGGCGCCCATTTCCATCTACACATCCGGCAAAGGTTCGTCAGCGGCTGGTCTCACGGCATCTGTGCAGCGCGACCAGTCCACCAGGGAGTTTTATCTCGAAGGCGGCGCCATGGTCCTCGCAGACGGTGGTGTCGTCTGTATCGACGAGTTTGACAAGATGAGGGACGATGATCGTGTGGCCATCCACGAAGCCATGGAACAACAGACAATCTCCATCGCCAAAGCCGGCATCACGACTATCCTCAACGCACGAACGTCCGTGTTGGCCGCCGCCAATCCCATCTTTGGCCGCTACGACGATATGAAGACACCCGGCGAAAACATCGATTTTCAAACTACCATCCTGTCTCGTTTCGACATGATTTTCATTGTCAAGGACGAACACACCAGAGAAAAAGATGAGAGAATAGCCAAGCACGTCATGGGCATCCACATGGATGGACACGGCATCGAGGAAGTGGCCGAGTCTGAGATTCCGGTCGAGAAGATGAAGAGATACATCACCTACTGCAAGACGTACGTCCAGTCATTCATAATCCCGCCGCGCTTGTTTCTCGGGGGGGAAATAATTCAGACTTTCGCTAACCTTGTGGCTTCAGGCGCTGCGCACCACGACTCAGTCCAGAAGCGGCCGAGAAGCTGTCCTCGCATTTTGTTTCCATCCGCCGCCAGGTCCACGCCGCCGAGATCGAGGCCAACACGCGCTCATCCATCCCCATCACCGTCCGTCAGCTCGAGGCCATCGTCCGCATCACCGAATCACTGGCCAAGCTGTCGCTATCGTCCGTTGCCACAGAGGAGCACGTCGACGAGGCCATGCGCCTATTCGTCAGCTCCACCATGGACGCCGTTAACCAAGGCAGCAACCAGGGCAGCCGCGAGCTCAACGACGAAGTCAACCGACTCGAGGTCGAACTCAAGCGTCGACTGCCCATCGGCTGGAGTACTAGTCTGGCCACGCTGAGGCGGGAAATGGTGGAAGGCAAGGGCTTCAGCGAACAGGCGCTGAATCGGGCACTCATGGTCCTGCAGCGACGCGATACCATCATGTTTAGGAACGCAGGAGCGCAAGTATACCGACACGGTGCGTGAAACCAGAACATGAGTGGATGGATGACGACTTTTCCTTTGTTTTGCCTCTGCTTCTACCTCTTTTCCTTCTTTCTTCCGGGCTGAGATGACAATGCGGCGGCGGCGCATGGGGCTTTGTATTTCTCAACGCACAGCTTGTGCATGAGCTGCGTACTAGAAGGATTTCTTTCTGTAACTACACATAGCTGGGCACGTGGCTTGGCCAAATGGATTTCCGCCCTGTATGATGGCGCAGCTGGGTGTGATTGTGTAAACAAGCCGTGAGAGACCGTGATAGACCCTTCAGTGATTGAACCATGGCCTAATGAGACGACGTGCGCCGGCAATCCTACGACGGCTGCGAACCAAGCTGAGGGGGGCTTTGTGTGCAAGCCATTACAAGCTTCCGTTCGCGCCGACATGGTCCCTTTGCTTCAGTCAAATTTTGAGAGTTGGCTGCCCGAGTCGCCGGCTCATGCCTCGGAGCAAATGCAAAGCGTTGCCGCCATCCCTAGGAGCAAACAAAGCGGCCGTAGCAGAGAACGCAGAATGGGTGATGCCGCGGTTTCTTCGGACTATGGAACTTGGAAGGTCCGGGTGGTCATCTACGCTTATCTTAAGATGACATCTTCATCGTGCACGATCTACAAATCTTGTAGGCATGCGTGCCCACACCAATCCGTGATATCTAATGTACTAAGAATGGTAGACCTTTTGGCCGCAACCTCCAGCGTCTTGAAAGACATTGACCCATCGTCCTCGACTGCTTGGTCTTCTGTGAATACGAATTCTAGAGGGGCTACACGTGTTGAATAGAAACACGAAAAATGCTTCGCTGGATGCTTCTGCCTCGCAAATCACAACGCCGACTGTTCAAACGCTCAAGCAGAACCATCTTGTCGCTTACTGGCTTCATGCGCCTTCCACTCTGCCTCGTCCATGTGGTACGATTGCGAAACCGCTGCGACTAACGACCAAACGCCACTCGATGCAAACAGATTCCAGAGCTGGCTTCCCAAGAAATTGACGAACCAGCTGCTTGTCACCCCATTGAGCGAGGTTATAGCTGATATGTCCGAGACGGGAAGACCATGCCGTAAGCGGAACGCACGGGCGATGACCCTCAAAACTATGGCATCGCCGGGGGCCATCAAAAGGCAGAGCAGTGAGTGCGCCAGGAAATATGCAGCGCTCATGGCAGGCAAGCGAGTGAGCAGCGAATCCCGGTACACAGGGAGCCGAGTGCTCTCCGTTTTCAAGTCCGAACTAGGACTCTGGCGAAGCTCCGCGGACCAGGCACCCGGGGATGCATCTGAAGGCTCAGTCGATTCCACATCAAAACTTATAAGTGTAGCGCTGATCTCTTCGTGGTCTTCATCATCGCTGAGATCATCCCCACTGGTCCTGCGGGGGGCTTCTGGTCTGCCAAGCGTATCGGCCAAGGGCAAGGTGGATTCAATAGCCTGAGCCTGAGAAACCGGTATATCTTGAGCCTGGGAAGTCGGCTGATCTTGAGCGGGAGAATTTGGCGAAACGTGCCGGCCAGGTCGCGTTTCAGTAGACTCTGCACCAGGAGGGCCTTCTGGCGGGGCCTCGGAGGACGATGCCAACGACGGTAGAAGAGGCACCGGCGGCGGCGTCGGCTGGGAAGTCAGAGACGGATGGGAGTGTGTATTAGGCAACATGACCCCGTACAAATGCGAGAAGATTCGATGTTCCCAATACCTCGCTGTATGCCGGACAAAAACCCAAAGCCAGAAGGGAGCCGACGACACCGCCACGCCACCCAGCCAGGTCAGGATTGATAATGGCGTGTAGTCTTGTAGAGGTGGTGGGGCTGGTATTGGAGATGAGTCGGAAAAGGGAATGAAGAAGCTCAAAGGGGGCAGGCCCAGCGGTGTTGAGATGATGCCAAGCCGCTGTAAGGTGGCGTAAAGGTTCATGTGAGTTGCAAGATACCACCAGAGTGTCCGCGAACTGCGCATTTGGTCAGGACGACGCCATTTGACGGACGATTGATCACTACCGCCATTCACTGGCGGAGACCGACGAACCTGGATTTCTTTATCAACCATGTCTGGTGCACTTTCTCGGACAAGTATTGGCACAAAGCACCGATCGGGGCACCGGCCAAGACATCTCGTGACAGTGAAAAATCACCTCTGGACCTTCTCGCTAGTTCCCAAAAGGGGGCACGGGAGTATGCCCTGAATGTCTGGGTGAGTCAGTCATGAGCCTCAGATGCATTTGCGGGTTTCGTCACGTACCAAGATACGCTCCCGCAGGCCATGCAGACCGAGGAGACCAACAGCGTCCAGGCATCGCATGGCAGGGGGTAACAACAAGATGCCCAGGCGGTCTTCGCGGGCTTTAAGACGCTGCTGTGACTCTACTTCTGCTCCAGGAGAGGCACTCTCGTGCTCAACTATACCTATGAGAGTCATGACTTCGTTGTGTGCACGAATCAGGTCTCTGCTCAGCCGCTTGCTCTCTGGGTTGATGGGACGGCCACGGTGATCAAACGATTGGCGCGGCTGATGTGCGTCGGGTACTCCGGTTCCCTCGAGCACCTCATCGTAGGGAGAACGGCCCTCCCAAGCAGGTCAGCATGGGCATTCGTGGACGACGAGCGACTGCGAATGCGAGCACAGGGGGGACATACTAAAGCCAGGGCTGTGAGGGGGTCCAACATACCCATGATGCCGGATGCTCAACCAGACTTTACTCGTGATTTACTCGTGAGAATCGAGGTGCAACATGTCTGCTCAAGAAATTACGCGGCCTGAAGTTGTTGTTGAATTCGGTTGCAGGCAAGCACGCTTCTGTGACGTGGCGAGTAAGTGCCGTGCCGACGCATAGGAAGGTCTTGCACACGCTCGGTGCAAGAGGCGCAAATGCAGGCAGGCAGGCGCAGAAGCCGCTAGCCAGCCGGAAGGTAACGTACTTTACGGAGTAGATACTTCCCGCATCGGTGTCTCTACTGAGCCAGCCCCCTGTGACTACCTCCGGGGTAACATTCATCATTCCTGACGGCCTGTAGGTGCCCAACTCCTACTTGTCAGCGCCACCGAGGCCGGCCTCCTCACCCCCACTTCTCGCAGCCGTCGAGTGCAAGGCTCCGGGAAAAAAAAAAAAAAAAAAAAAAAGGTGCGACAACCCGCGCATCTCAAGCCCCCCAGATCTCAACTCGCATCCTCGGCCATGGCCAACAAACAGCCTCTGAAGACGACGTTCGAAGCCGGACACGTCCTGCGGCCAATATTCACAGGCGGCGCAGTTGCGATTGACAGCAAAGCGCAGGTCTTGGCCACCACATTGGGCGAAGATGCCGTCCTCACCAACCCCGCCAACGGCAAGCATCTCGCGCAAATCGAAGGGGTAGGAATCCGATGGTGGCGCATTCGCATCGCATCTAGAGCTGACTAGAGTTCAACAGGATGGAGAAGTCATCTCTACTTTAATATGCACGTCTCAATTCCCCGTCTCGTCACCATGCTCCGCTAACCCCTGGCTCAGTAACCCCATCTGCCTCGCATCTCATCATATGCTCCAGATCTCTGTCGATGAGAATCTTTTCGTTGAAGCTCTCGCAGGACAATGACTCGATAGAAGCATCCCTCGTCCGAACACTCAAGCCTCATGGTACTCCCGTGGTTGTCCTGGCTGTCGATCGAACGAGTACCTTGCTCGCTACAGGAGGAACCGATGGTACAATCAAGGTTTGGGATATCACCGGCGGTTATGTGACACATACATTCCGCGGTCCATCTGTCCTGGTCTCTGCTCTACATTTCTTCGAAGTTGCGGGCAGGGAACAAGTAAGCAAAAGTCTCGGGAAGGACAAGAAGGGCTCAAAAGCCAAGCAAGACGCCGACGTCACAGAAGCCAACAACACCGCCCTCAACCTGAGGCTTGCCTCGGGCAGCCAAGAAGGTCACGTCAAAATCTGGGATCTGTGGAAGCGCGCATGCGTCGCCAGTCTCGAGTCGCACGTCTCTGACGTTCAAAAGATCGACTACTCGCCCGAGCAGCATGCTCTGGTCAGCGCCAGCAGGGATAAGACGATCATATGGTGGGACACAAAGTCTTGGAAGATCAGAAAAGTCGTACCATGCCTCGAGTTGGTGGAGACAGCCGGGTTCTTCGACCAAGGCCGCCTCACCTTTTCCGCTGGCGCGAATGGCTGCCTGCGCTTCTGGGACACAGATTCCGGCAAGGAGCTCACTCCAGCCCAGTCTACGAAGAGTGAGGAGGAAGGCATCGTGGCTGGGCTCCATCACGCCGGCATGCAGTGTATCCTCTGCGTTCAGGTAGATCACACGCTTTGTTTCTTTCAAACGCCTTCGAAGGAGACGGTTGGGAGCGTTGTATCACCAGAGCCCTTTCGCCGGATATCCGGCACCCACGATGAGATTATCGATCTTGCCTACCTCCTTCCCGATCGGTCGGTCATGGCCCTTGCCACAAACTCGGAGGATATTCGTCTAATTTCGGTGGCCGAGTCAGACCAAAACGCCGCCTTACAATCGTCGTTCTCGTCATCGGACCTGGCTGGCCACGGCTCGCCCCCCAGACCCTACTTTGGCCAGGATGTAGCACTGCTCAGAGGACATGACGACATCGTCATCACACTGGATGTCGACTGGTCAGGGCATTGGATTGCCACGGGCGCCAAAGATAACACAGCCCGATTGTGGCGCGTGGATCATGCAAATAAGTCGTATACGTGCTGGGCCACCTTCTCTGGGCATGCCGAATCCATTGGAGCCGTTGCACTCCCAAGGTCTGTCCCTCCCGAAGGATCGGCCGCGCATACTAGTCCTCTGGAGCACCCCCCAGCTTTCCTCATCACAGGCTCGCAGGATCAAACTGTCAAGAAATGGGATATCCCACGGGAACAGCAAAAGCTGAACTCGAAGCCGAGGGCTCACTTCACGCGGAAGGCTCACGATAAGGACATCAACGCGGTCAATGTGCATCACTCAGGCGTACTGTTTGCCTCTGCATCGCAAGACAAGACAGTCAAGATTTGGTCAGCGGATGTTGGGGAAGTCCAAGGCATCCTTCGTGGCCACCGGAGGGGCGTGTGGTCTGTCCAGTTCTCTCCTGCCCAGATGCCTGTCCTCAGCGGTGACGATGGGCCCGTTGCGGGTAGAGGGGTCGTTCTTACCGGGAGTGGCGACAAGAGCGTCAAGCTCTGGAGCCTGGCCGATTACACGTGCATCAGGACATTCGAGGGTCATTCGAATAGCGTGCTCAAGGTCGCGTGGCTGAGGATGCCGTCGCAGCAAGAGCAATCTAAGCGGCCAGTGCACTTCGTCACGGCAGGCGGCGACGGTCTTGTCAAAGTCTGGGACGCGAATACGGGTGAAAGCGCATGTACCCTGGACAATCACGAGGACAGAGTCTGGGCGGTAGCTGTCCAACCCGAGACCAACACGATAGCTTCTGGCAGTGGTGATTCCACCGTGACATTCTGGAGAGACACCACGGCCGAGAGCCAGCTTGCTGCCTCACAAGCAGCTCTGAAGATTGTCGAACAGCAGCAAGAGCTCGAGAATCACATCCACGCCGGTTCATACCGAGAGGCCATCACGTTGGCTCTCCAGCTGAACCACCCGGGCCGTCTCCTCAACCTCTTCACCTCGGTCGTCACCACCACCAATCCCCACCATGACAGCCTGTCTGGTCTGAAAGCCGTAGATGAAGTCCTCGGCCACTTGTCAGACGAGCAGATTTTCCTCTTGCTGCTGAGGCTGCGGGACTGGAACACCAACGCGCGAACGGCACCGGTCGCCCAACGTATCCTGTGGGTACTGGTCCGGAGCTACCCCGCGTCCAAGTTCTCCAACCTCTCTGTCAAGGGTGCTAAGGGACAGACGAGCTTGAAGGACGTGCTGCAAGCGTTGAAGGTCTACACGGAGCGTCACTACCGACGCTTGGAGGAGCTGGTGGACGAGAGCTATCTGGTGGAATATACCCTGCAAGAGATGGATGACTTGGCGCCCGCGGATTTGGGCCGCGATACGGTCATGAAGCAAATAGACGGTGGGCCGAAAGACACGGCTATGGAGGTTCTCTGATCATGTCTGCTACGAACCGGCGTTTGGTCAGGGATGGAAAAAAAGAAGCACGGGAGTGGGATGAGAGAATCTCACGTAATTGAATCGTGCCACTCGCAATGAAAAAGCGTCCGCTTTGAGTATGCATGGCCATCTTCTTCTAGACATGTGCGTCATGCCCCAGAGATCTGTCTCCTTGTTTTTCCCTCCCCACGACAGGCCACAGGAAGTCGGCCCGGATGCAGAGGACGCATTTTTATATCATGATTTGTCCATCTTTCCAGATCATTCTAGGTAAGTCATGGCGTCCGAAGTCCTGCCGTGTGGGCCGTTCCACCAAAGAACCAAGAGGAATCAAGAGTCACGGCAGTGGTATTGTGACGTGCCGTCAAGTGCATGTGGCAACTACGTATAGACAAATAGATATCTGTCACAAGGTACACGTGTGTTTGTCGACATGTGCGCATTTGCCAAGACATATATGTGCATGAACACGTCAGGACGACCATATGTACGTTTTTGTGAAAATATACATGTATATTACTGAACGTATTTGCAGTCACATGAGATGAAATGTGGATATGTACCGATTTGTGTGTACGTACATACATGTGCGTGTGGAGTGATTGACCATGCTATACTTTGGTCAACTTGCGATATGCTGCGTCTTTGCCAAAGATGGTACGGACAGCACCCCTGTTAGTCGAAATTTGTGAGCCCAAACAGTAGGACACGTCCGTTCAAAACATCCACTGTTCACCTATAACAAAAGACCTGGGCCCGTGTCGAGCCACACACCCTTGCAATCTGCTGCCCCGAATCCAACCTGGTCGATCCTGTCACTCGGCGGCGGCATCTCATGGCGAGCGTCGCCATCTTCGCGAGCGATCAAGGCGTAAACGCAGTCGTGCTCGTCCTCGCAGGGCCCGACCCAATCCACCCAGCTCCGGAAGGCAGATAAGGTGCCCGGCTGCCGTTTCCGGTGGATTGTGGCCTCGCACAAGCCCGCCAGGACCTTGCAGTCCCAAAGTCCTTCGCGACGCGGCCATTCCCGCAAAAGGCGGATGAGTCGTTCGCGCAAGTCGCTGCGCCTGGTTCGAATGGCCGTGTAGAATACCGAACCCACCGCGATGGCATGGGAGAAGGTCGGCTCGCCACTTTCTTCTCCTCGCTTGCCGCCCGCCTTCTGGTGCTCGACGAGACGTTCCAGCGTGCTGGTGAGCTTTCCCACCAAGAAGTCGGGCTCCTCGAAAATGACCAGTCGTCGCAACAGGTCGATGTGAACGCAAATCTGAGTGGCAGTGTGCATGGCGGAAAGCACGGAGATGTCCTCGAAGCTGGCCTGGGTATGCCCCTCGACGAACTCGTCAAACCTGGCTTTCCACATCTGGATCCTGGCGGCGCAATTGGAGTACTCGTACGGGTCAGACGGGCCAGTAGTCTCAAACGCCATGAGCAGTTGCAAGAAAAGCGGCTGAAACTCGAGGTAGGCTGCCCGTGCTGACTGGAACGGCTGAGAGCGCAGGGCGAGTTGGTCCATGCTTCCGTGTCCGAACCATCGCGGAATCTTCTTCCGGCGCAGCCTGCCGATGAGCAGATACTCCACGAGCATGACGACGGCGACGAGGGATCTGCTGTCGAGCATGGACCCCTTGCCGTGCTCCCAGAACTTCCACATGCTGAATAGTCTCGAGTTGTGGAGTGCGTGGACTGCGGCCTGCCTGCTGTCGTCTTGGAGTTCGCAGATACTGGTGAAGAGGATGTTGGCGAGCAGTAGCGTTTCCTGGTCCTTCAGAGTCAAGTTGGCGCGCAAGCCATGCCGTGTAATGTCGACAAGGTGCCTGATGGACTGATTGTGGTGATGTAGCGCGAAAATGTGGTATTCATGAGCTCTGTCTAGGCCGCCGAGAGAAGCCTTGTCGCCGGTGCTGGAGGCCAGTATTCGCCTTCTGGCACTGGCGGCCGCCAAGGCAAGGCTCGCGTGCCAGATGGCCGGGCTGACCTGGGTGGCTCGCATGATGTCGACCCTCCAGAAGTCTGCATCGAAGCTACCGGCCACGTGATGGACCTTGAGAGTGCAGAGATAGTCAAACATGCGGCGTTCTTGGTGACGACAGCCGATCTCGGGCGGCCCAACAATCCGGGTCGGCTGGCGTGATAACGCGAGAGATGAGCAGGAGACGCCGACGTAGGGGTAGCCTCCGCAAATCCGACCCAGGACGGTGCAATTCCTGCAGTGCGGCTTCGACTCGTCGCATTTCACATGGCGCTCGCTGACGGCGTACGTTTGGTCAGTGTTCCTGTTTCAGAGCAAAGAAGACGGACCGCAGGAGACCAACGGACCGACAAGTGACACAGCCAGTCTTGACTTTTGGAGTGAACCTCCGTACCCTCTGCCGCCTGGGTGGTGCCGAGATGGAGTCGGCTCGTGATGGCTGTGCCTGGACGCTGCCTGCCATTTTGGCAAGTGGAGTGTGCTTCTGCGGCCGGGCAGTGAGCGGCCGGTATGATGATTTGTGACGTTGGAAGAGCCCAGCGGCCCGTCTCTGTCAAAAGGAAGCAGACAGGAAGAAGGACACGGGCAAGGCACACAGCAGGCAAGACAATTGGGATGCCAATTGCTGGGCGGGGCTGAACAAGGACAACGAATTGGATGACGCTTGTGACCAGCCTATGATGTCAGCGCGCCCTTCGCGAGCTTGCGTTGACACTTGCTTGGGTAGTCTTGACTTGTGTGCCTGCACCTGTCCAAGAACCAAAATCACAGAACGGCCGGGAGAGCGCGGCGCAGGGATGGGTGAGGATAATGATGAGGTAGATATCTATCTACCTGTAAGGGTTGATGTGGCGATTGAGTGCAGAGTCCATGGTAAAAAATGCCGTGACGATTGTGCGAGGCGGGTTCGATTTGGTGCGTGCACGTTTTATCTGTGCCTTCTTGTGCCTCGTGTCTGCTTTATATGATTCGCTCAGAGTATCTTTCTTCATTTCATTGTCACTCGCGGATACGGAAAGAAAGGGGGTTACGCAAGCGAGTGTGCACTTGTAAGCACTCGCGTTCTTTTGCATGGCTTTGGTGTGATAACACTACCTGCCCAAGCCATCCTCGCTCCCGATAATTTGACTCCCCCATTGGCAGTGTGGACTCACTTTTCTGGCTCACTCAGAAATGACACAGGATTGAGCTGCACAAGTATCCTCGTCCCTTGCATCCGTCCTGAACACTGCCAAAGGTCGAGGGGGACGGGCAGTTTGTGACGTAATGTGAGAGCTCGATATAACTACCGTGAACCAACTGGCTGATGGCATGAGCTGGTGTTGCCAACATGGTTCGAAATGGAGCAAGTGAAAAAGTCCTGGCTTTGCCCTGGGATTTAGAAGAAAAGAATCAAAGTTTCAATTCAAGACCTTGTATTAAGCATTTGTTTTTCTTTTTTTACATGATTATTATTTTGGATTTCTTTCACCACCTGCTCACATAAAGCAGTCGCGCGCAGTGAGGCAAAGTCTCGAAATACCCACTCATGCAGATGAGCTGAAGCATGCATGCACCCCACCCATCATCGGCCCGCGCGCGCAGTGATGATTATCGCTCGGCAGCCTTTCCAGCGTCCAAAAAACTCTCCGCCAACCTGCAATCGACGAGCTGATTTTCCCTCACCACTCCCATCCGACATGGCCAAACGCCGGGCGAGCGAGCAACTCGACGAGCTGGCCGGCGTGGCATCACCAGCGTTCAAAAAATCACGAACCGCGGAGCTCGACACGCCTCCTCCTCCTGCCCAGCGTAACGGCACATCCGTCGGAGAATCAACACCACTCGGCCGTGACAACAACGACGACGAAGATGATGATGACGAGGAGGGAGGCGGAGAGGATAATGATGATGATGATGATGATGACGATGACGACGATGACGCCGAGGACCAAGTGGCCGCGCCCTCAGTACCCCTGCGGCAGGCCAATCCCACCGAGGGCTACGACGACCTCTACCTCGACACGATAGACCGGCAGGTGTTGGATTTCGACTTTGAGAAGCTCTGCTCCGTGTCGCTGTCCAACATCAACGTGTACGCCTGCCTCGTGTGCGGCAAGTACTTCCAGGGTCGAGGGCCCAAGTCGCACGCCTACTTCCACGCCCTCGACCAGGACCACCACGTCTTCATCAACCTCGAGACGCAGAGGGTCTACGTGCTGCCCGAGGGATACGAGGTCAAGAGCAAGTCGCTCGACGACATCAAATACGTCTCGGACCCGCGCTACACGAAGCGCCAGGTCATGGAGCTCGACCGCGCCCCGTCGCCCGCCGGCGCGGAGCGGCCGCGGTCCTGGACCCTGTCGGGCAAGCAGTACACGCCCGGCTTCGTGGGCATGAACAACATCAAGGACAACGACTACCTCAACGTGGTGGTGCAGGCGCTGGCCCACGTGCCGCCGCTGCGCAACTACTTTCTCCTGGGCGACTTTGCCGCCGCCGCCGCCACCAACGCCAACAACAACAACAATCACGACAACAACAACACCAACAACAACAACAACAAGCAGCAGCAGCCGGCGTCGGAGCTCGTCCGGCGCTGCAGCACGCTCTTCCGCAAGATCTGGAACCCGCGCGCCTTCAAGGCGCACGTGTCGCCGCACGAGCTCCTGCAGGAGATTGCGCTCCGGTCCAACAAGCGCTTCACCCTCACGACGCAGTCGGACCCGGTCGAGTTCCTGTCCTGGTTCCTCAACAACCTCCACCTCGGCCTCGGCGGCAGCAAGTCCCGGCCCGGCAGCTCCATGCTGCAGCGCATCTTCCAGGGCCGGCTCCGGGTCGAGTCGCAGGCCATCACGGCCCGCGCCGACGCCTCGGACCGCCTGCGCTTCGAGGAGGCCGCCGAGGTGAGGGTCGACACGGTCCGCTTCCTCCTCCTCACCCTCGACCTGCCCGCCGCGCCGCTCTTCCAGGACGAGCTCGAGCGCAACATCATCCCCCAGGTGCCCCTCACCACCGTCCTGGCCAAGTACGACGGCAGGTCGGCCCAGGAGCACCACGCCCAGCGCAAACGTTACCGCCTCCTCCACCCCCTCCCACCCTACCTCGTCTTCCACGTCAAGCGCTTCTCCCAGAACAAGTTCGTGTCGGAGCGCAACCCGACCATTGTCACCTTTGACGCCCGCAACCTCGACATGTCGCCCTACGTCGAGCCCGACCCCGCCCAGTGGCCCCCCGCGGAACCCATCTGGTACGACCTCGTGGCCAACGTCGTGCACGAGGCCGTCCGCACGCGCGAGGACGTGGCCGACAGCGGCGACGAGAGGAAGACGTGGAAGGCCCAGGTGCGCGACCGCGCCACGGGCGAATGGGTCAGCTGCCAGGACTTGTTTGTGGAAAAGGTCCAGAGCGAGCTGCTGTACCTGGGCGAGACGTATCTCCAGATCTGGGAGAAGAGGAAACCGCTGCCCCCCACGAATGGCAAATCAAGAGCCTAAACACTGATAGGTTTCCAATCCAACCAAGCCGTGGGTCATGAGCCTCTTTCCCATTATCATCATCATCATCCTCCACCTCCTCCTCCTCCTCCTCCTCCTCCCCCCCTCCCCCCTTATACCCCTTTCTTTGTAGGATTTATGTATGTCAACGTTAAAAAAATCAGAAGAGTACGGTGCAAGGGGCCCGGCACGTGATCACTTCCATTTGCATCTCAAATCTAGACAAGGTCAAGGAAAATCACTCGTGGACAAGTTGTGGTGAGAATTTTGAATTCTGTTCGTCTCCGCCATGTCCTCTTGAATCCCCCCCCTTTTCTTTTCCCCTTCTCGAGGGGGGGCAAAGACAATATAAAAAAAGTGAAATAGAGATAAAGCGCTGCCCTCATTCCTCCTCGCTGTGACGGGACAAATAGCTATACATATGGTACAACATCATCACAATGGGTGAAAAGCAAAACCCCCCATCCACGCCCCCTTTTTTTCTTGCCACCCACCGTAGGCTTGTTTCCTGGCCAGACGAGGGGCCTTTTTTTTTTTTTTTTCGGAAGAAAAAAAAAAAAAGGCTCGAATCAGTACAGGGTAGGTACAGCCGGCTTTCCACTCGCTGCGACAATCGGGTTTCGCTCTGCAACAACAGACCCAAAGGGGAGAAAAGGAACATCAGGAAATAATGTCAAAGTCGTCCGCAACTGCCTCCTCCCTTTTTCCCTTTGCTTTTCCTCCATGCGCGCACGTCAGCGGGAACATTTATAGACAGCTAGTAACATCATCGGCAATATCTATTGCTCGCCCGTGTTGTGTGCTCGTTGCGTTCCCACGTGGGGAAGGCTCATCTGCACAAACCAGTCAATGTAAACCTTTCAGGTGTTTAAAACGGTTGTACTGCCATCGGGGCCCACCTGGGCGAAGTGACAAATCTTTGCCTTGAGTCATAGTGTTGCGGTGGCACGACGACTAGTCGTAGTTTGCTGGTCGCTGCGCGTTGGATGCCACGCGTCTGTCGCTGCCCGTGCCTTGATTCTGGCTCGCTTTTTCTCGGCGCTGCTCGTCGATTGCGCTTCTTTGTTGGATGCTGGAGTCGTGGCTCTTGAACTCAACTCTCGTGTTGGGGGGGAAATTCAGAATGCTCCTCATGGTATCTCTATAATTGCAAACGCAAGATTCCGACAGGTTAGTGGTGTCCAGCACAGGGGGCGAGAATTGGGGATTCGCTAAGCCCAAGGGCATATGCATCTCTTCTCACCTGATCCTTAGAACACGACCGCCAACTGTTCGCGTCCAGATACTCAGAATGTCTTCCCCATTGCGCATGCTCAAGACCGCACCGCAGACCTCCTCCCCGGCATCACCAAACTGATCGCCAATCAATGCGAGCAGCAAATCTTCCCAGTAGCGGTCCGCAACGCCCTTCTTCAATCTGACAACCCATTTACCGCCCTTGCGATTCACCTCATCCTCCCATATGGGACGGATGTCCTTTTTGAACAGATGATAGTCCGAGACTACCGGCAGGGTAGAGGGCCGCTTCAGATGCGCAAACACTTCCCAGAACTCCTCGGCCGTCTGAATCGATGCCATGCCATGCAATGTGTTCTCGTACTCGATGAAGCCGTGAGCTTTGGAGATCGGAGGCCGGTACCAGAAAGACCACGCATCCTTCAGCGAATGGCCCCTGAGACTCGATGACGGAGGCGCCGCCCTGTGCTCGGAGATGGAATCCATGCTGGGAGCTTTCCCCGAGGCTTTGCTGGCCAGCGGCGCCTTGGCCACGGCAGAGCCCATCGCGGTGTCGAAGGGGTTGCCGGCCGACTTGGGGGTCTTGGCGGAGCCGAACGATGCAAAAGCGCCAGAGCCCAGACCGAAAGCACTCGACGCGCCGCTCGTGGGAGAGACTAGGCCGCCGCCCGGTGTGCTAAACGGGCTGGCTTTGCTGTGTGCCGAAACGTCACCCCCGTGACGCTTCGAAATGGATCCATTGCGTGATGTATCATTCGTAGAAGGGACGTTCGAGCCTGTGCTGGGGGTCGTGAGAGACAGTTTTCCGGAACTAGCGCACGCGGAGAAGACAGACCAATTAGCCATTGCCCTGTCGTCATCACCATGGGACCAATAACGATCTCCTGAGATGCCGTTGCACAGCTAGAGGGTATGAGGGGTAGTATCCGGAGCTTACTTTGTGCGACGGGACCAAAGGTTACTGTTCTCGGCCGCCATGAAGAGCGTCGGGTCGAAGCTCGCGTATTCTATGGGGAGGGCGACTCAATGTCGACCGACACCTCGAAGCGGCGTTGCGAGGGTCCTGGCGTTGGGGAGACGGTACGAGGGCGGAAAGTATCTGGGGTGCAAATGTTTCGAGGTAAAAGAGCGACGTGAAGAGACTATCGTCGAGAGTTGGGAGGCAAGAAAGAAGAGGGAAAACGAGAGGCAAACGGCGCACTCTGGTAGCGGGCCGAAACGAGTTTGTAGACGATGCGCGGCTGTCGGGCGAAGACGATGGCTCTTGAGGTGTGTGAGCGGACGCCAGGTCGAGACCGTGCAAGCAAATACAGACGGTTCGCAGCAAAGTTGCAGGAAAAAAAAACTGATGTCGTGGCTTTTGCAAGGATGTCCCAGTTATTGTTGTTGTGATAGTTGCATCAGCAGCAGCTGCAAGGATGAATTAGTGAAAGGGGTATTATGAAAGAACAGTAGCAGAGGAATCGCTGTTTGTGGTAAAGCTGTCGATGGATGGAAGTAATTGTTGTTTCGTTGGGGGCCTAGCACTTTTTTTTTTTTTCTCTTCCCTTCCCCTTGCGCGCCGCCGTTGGATCGAGACAAGCAACATGAAGCGGTTTGTTGTGGAGAAGATGAAAGCTGCACCAGTCCCAGCTTTCTCTTTGCAGTAGGCACCTCACAAAAAAGGCGTCGAGAGTGTCGAGCTCGCTCGCCGCCTGGTTTCCTTCAACATTTACACAAGCTGTCCATCGGCGCTCAGCACGTCTTGCACGAAATGTCGCCGTGGCTGCCCGGATCCACCGCGCGACGCCCTGGGATGAAACTCATCTTCCCGTAATATTGCCAGTCATTGGTCAGAACGGTCATGCTTTTGCCTAGGTCCCAAACCCACCTTCTGCCTCTTTCTGCACTTGCTACCCAAGTAATCGGTGCAAAACAGGAGAGAGGTCTTCTTTAGACAAGCTTTCACGTCGAAATGATACTCTATGGAGAAAGTGACCGACTGTTCGTCTTCATCAGTCAGGCCCAAAGTGAGCTGAGAATCATCCCGCCTGTCTTATCCAATCCGGCTGTGGAAAGAAAACGGCCCCTCCCCTGTCACCGTGCGCCGTGCGTCCGGGGCAATGTGCATATTGCATCCTGGAATGTCATGGCACAGCAGGCAAGACGTCCCTCCCCGCGTTTTCTGATTGCAAACCATGGCCCGAAAGACTTTTTATGCTCTGGTGTGGCGTGAGGCGAGTAGCAACTACTGTTCTTGAACCAGGCCATTGGGCAGCATTTGTGGTCTAGAGGGCCTGCTGAGATCTTGAATGTCGACATCGCCGAGACCAGAATACGGTCACCTTGACCATGCTGATGAAATGTAGACCTTTTGGAAATCATTTCTCCATGGTATAAGCAATGACGAGGGTAAATGGTGCCTGACCGATCCCATCGTATTTCACTGAGAGGTCGACCCCACTCAAGGTCCGACCAATCTGAGCCGCGCCTGTATTTTCCTATCCTTATCGGTCACGGCAAGGCTTATCGCCCAAACAAGGGCCCTCTCCCGGGGGAAAAAAAAAAAAAACGAAAGTCAGCCTCATGACCTCAGCTCGAGAATTGCATATGCTATTGGGGTGACAGCCGCCCAGTACCACCATCTTTGCAGGGGCAACAGGCCACGTTCCCTTTCCACTCTTCGCAATGGCTGCAAAGACGCGGACAGTCAAGAACAAACATGCCGGCCCCAAGGGCGCAGGCGCCAAAGGTGGCGCCAAACGATCCGACACTGACGGCATCTCGAAATCAAAAAAGCCCAAGGGCCCGGTCATGTCGCAGCAAGTCAAGGAGAAGAACCGTGCGGCACTTCTGAAGAAGCCGAAGAAGAAGGTCTATACCGAAGCGGAATTGGGAATACCGACCCTGAATATGGTCACCCCGGTAGGGGTAGTCAAGCCGCGGGGGAAGAAAAAGGGCAAAGTCTTTGCAGATGACACCGTATGTCGCAGCGAATTCTTGCTGTTGCCACGGTCGTGATGGCTAATCGTCGACAGGAGAGCATGGGGACCATCATGGCGATGGTGCAGGCCGAGAAGAACGGCGAAATCGAGTCAAAGATGATCAAGGCTCGTCAGATGGAGGAAATTAGGCAAGCGCGCACGGTCGAAGCGGAAAAGAAAGAGCAGGAGAGAAAATCCAAGTTGGAAGACACGAAAGATTCCTTGAGGAAGAAAAGAAAGAGAAAGGGCCCATCTGACGATGACGGGGAGTCAATCAAAGCCTTCACCTCGGCTGGGTCAAAAGCTACAAAGTCAAAGAAAAAGGTCGCGTTCGCGTGAACGCTTGGGTTTCGGCATTTCCAAATGTTGGCAGTGCTCTATACTTTGAGACTTTTGCATGCATCGTTGGGCGCTCAGGAGCTGGGTTCTGCATATTTTTTCACATGTTTTCTCGCACTCGCATCTGTCGTGCTCAGGGTACAGGGCGGAACTGAACGAACATACATACATACATGTATCAGATTATATCTCTTATACGGCAACACGCATCTCAATCAGAGCTGCGCCACTACGTTGTGCCACCTCTAGGGGGTCGAACCTTGTATAATTTGAACTGTTCGGAGTTTCTCAGTTTCTCTATCACGACACGGTTTCACTGCCCATGGATGGCAAGTCTTCGACGCATGGGCTTGTATTCTATGCCTTCCGGTAGGTTGTAAGGCAATGTGGACTCGCTGGATGGCTTCAAGCTGGTCGGGTCGGTCTTGAAGGCCAGATGGTTGAGAAAATTGCACACCTGCTCGGCCTACATCAGTAGAAAATTTCCCGGGTCGCTACCTGTGAGTGCTTACAGGCTTGGGATGCCATCGACCGCCGCCCAGTTCGAACCAGCACAAGTGGCCACCGAGCGACGTTGTAATCATTATGGTATTCGGATTGAGCCGAAACTCTTCCAATGGCAGAGCTTCTTTGACAGCGATCTTGCGGCACGGAGTCAGCAGGACATGGACACGCAGGAAACAGGTACGCTTACAGGATCATCGGTTGCTTGAAGAGCGACAAACGGAATCCTTATGTCCAACACGGCATCTGTGGAAGACGCGTCGCGGTAATAGGCTGTCTCCGTCGGATAGCCCCAGGTCGGACATCTTGAGAAGCGGTCAGTAGCTTGGCATAGACTACTACAAAGTCAGGCAGAGGACCTACTGGACTTCGCGATCGAAATCGTAGAGATATGTCCCTCGCTCAATACTGGGCAAGTCGAGCGTAGAATACTTTTTAAGAGCCTCCTTTTGCGTGCGCGCCAACTCTCTCATCGAAGCTTATTTACATGTGTCAGCACCACAAGGATACGGTCGACGAAACAAAAAAAAAGGCAGAACCAATCAAACCTACCTCCCATGGCTCGCAGATACACCTCTTTGCCAAGCAAACTGCTCTGCAACATTTTGCTCGAGACTTCCAAGTTGAACGGGTTTGAGCACACGATGGCTCCCTTGAGCACGCAATGTTCTGCTTCCTCGGCGCAGTACTGCCGCGTTGTTAGTTGCCGCACGTTCTCGCCTTGGGTAGATTGGGACATACATTGGTGAGCATATTTGCTCCGAGAGAAAACCCAAGACCGAATAGAGGCCGATTGGGGAATTTGTCTGTCAGCCACTTGACCGTCTGCTCTCAGAACCTTTGTGAGCACCTTGAGCCAACGCCGGGGGGGTCACACAAAAGAACCAATCAGTACCGCGTACCTGTCTGATGTCCCAAGTAGCTCGAGCATTGTATAGAACCCCGCTGGTGATCTTGCTCATGGCACATCCCCTCGAGTTGACCACGCATGCCTCCCAGCCTCCTTGGCCGAGAAGAGGTGCTATCGTGTGCCTCAGGTAGACCTCGTGCGAGCCACCGGAAAGTCCGTGCAAGACTATCAGCATAGGCTTCGAATCGTCGGACCCAAGGCTGGCAAACTCCTCGTCGCTGTAGTATGTCGTTCTTCTCGGCAACGTGTCATCATGTCCCTCATAGGGCTCTACGGCAAAATCTACAGCAAAGGTCCCGCGATAGGTTCTATGGTCGGCCTCGAAAGTTCTGCGGCGGTAGTACACAGGCGGCCCATGTGGCTTGGTCGCCGTCCACATTGTCTGCAGATGGCCGTTGAACAGCAGTGGATTGAGATGACATGGCGGAGTCGCAGCCTTGACAACCTCGAGTAGGTCCGTATCTTTGCCATCCTTTCCTCTCAACGGCCGCGGAGAAGCGGCATGTGTGAAGTTGATTTTGGCTTGTCCAAGCCACTCCATCCTGAAAGTTCTCGGGCAGGGGTGCGAATAGTGAAGGTACGAAAAGGCAGGGAAAAGAAATGACCGACGAAAGGGAGGATCTGGATTGTCTGCGGATTGCGGGACTGTGCAATATAATTTTTATATACTCACAATTAGCAAGGCTGAGACGACGGCAGAATGACGAACAGTGGAGCTTCGACAGTCGAAATACCACTACCACTCCGGCATCCCGAGTCCTCTCAAGAGAGAGCGACGGCGGGTGCCAACGCCGATGCAAGCTGCCAAACAAGGGCCGGAAGCACGCCCGCCGGAAGGTCGCCTCTCGACGCAGCCCGATTTGTCTCAGTCCGAGCAGCTACAAAGGTGTCCTCCTGGGCCACTTCACACCGCCATCCGCATCAACGAATCTTGCTCACCGACAGACTGCACTCATCATGACAATAGCCACTACGCGTGCAGATAACAGGCACACTCCGCTAGTCCGAGTTCTAGTGATTCGACAGGCGATTTACGAAAAGGCCGATCGCCGCGACGCGTGCCTCGCCGCAGGTGGGTCGATGCCGAGGTTCGAAGCCCGCGTGCATCGAGCGTCGGCGGATAGATGATCCGCCCTTGGTCGATTTCCCAACAGATCACGTGATTCTGACCGAGACTTGGCCAAGTGTTCCGCATTTGCCCACGGTCAGGCCTCTGATTCTGCTCACGAAGGCCCATACAATAGCCAGCAGACTGCAGCACCAATGACTCTGCGACGAACCTGCCAAGTTGCTGAACTTTGCAGAAGGCTTGTATATTGAGATGAAGCCTCTTCTTGAAGTACCGCGCCAACAATGAACGAGGAGCCGGAGTTCTGTGACGGCACGCCTAACCGTCAATGTGGCCATCGCCTCCTCCAGCCATCGCTTTCCTTGTTGGAACTCGGCATCGACATCGAGATGTGTTGCCACTGGCGATGCTTGTATCATAACGCTCTCTGATGCAAGAGAAATGATTCCGAGATGGACGACGATGTTTTCCTGGCCGTCTTCAATTGTCGGGCAATATTGACTGCCTACATTTCCGACTCCATCAACTGCTGGCTACCTACCCCTCAGTCCTGTCGAGAGGCACCTGAATGTGTCCCGCATCAATAGACGTCCCCAGATTGAACGAAGGCGTCGTTCTATGCGCCGCCTACTTCGCTCACATTGACAGGTCGTCCAGCGGTTGTCAATGGCACCGCCACCCAGGATACCGCCTCTGGGCGGTTCTCTCACCTGCTTCTGCTCTCCGCGCTCATCAAGGCCATCTATTGCAGCAATCTGGGCCATCGCGCTCCGGTCGTATTTGCAACACTCGCACGGACCGCCTGCATCTGCACCTTGGCCGTGCCTCTTTTCATTGATACCAACGCGAGTCTTCTACAAGCATGAGCCCCTACGGACGGGCGTGCATCCTTTGAGTGGGCTGCGATGAGCCCAGCCAAAGAGGCATTCTCGACTGGGAAGCCCAGAAAGTTAAGGAGGCAGCCGGAGCTAGCTGAGACTAGGTCCACGCCGAGCGGCATGTCGGGAGATCACTCACTCACTTGTGCTTACGGATTCTTCCACGCGCTGGCCGAAGGTGTGGTTCGTAAATCATCCAAGAGGATACTATATAGTTGCCTGTTTTGTCATGATCTCTGTCGCTGTATTGAAGCAGAGCAAGAGGCTACGATAGGGTGAGACAAATCGCTCAGGATGTCGACTGCTGGAGATGGCCAGGAACTGGAGCTTGGCAGAACACATCACGGTCCACTTCTGGCATCCAGGAAGTGTACGGGATGACGAAGTCTGATGCAGAGGCACGAGGTGCATGATGTATGACTGCAGATGATTTTTTTTTTTGGGAGGGGGGCGCGCCGGAAAATGTCTGGCCATGGTACTCACGCAACGGGGAAAGGAATTGTCCCGGACGACGCACACTTGACACGACTAAGCCGGGGGACACATCCAGCGAGGGCTGTCCAATGATCGCGTCCTCGTGTCGTGGTCACCGATGAATGTTCGGGGGACAAAAGGCAACGTCTAGGGGGATTTGTTTTCATCATCTTTGCCCAAATTTGCTGGCGTGGTCTTCACCGACCGAATCGACACGCTGGCACAGTGGCCGGCCAGCAAAAGGGGGTGGTGGACTGACACCGCATGCCTGCCTGCTCGGCTTGCATTGTGGTGTGGTGCCTGGTTGGTGGTGGCGGGTGGTTGTGGCACAGGTGTGGGTGCTGGTTGGTTCGGTGGACAGCCGCGAGTACCCTGTCGTTCGGCTAAGGTGCGGCGATTTACGTCCACGACACTAAAACTCGAATGGGGTACTCGACGCCGTGTGCCGTCCGCCAGCGAATACGTCTGACCGACGGCATGTCGCCATGAAGGATTTTCGCTGGAGCTACCAGGGAGAACGAGCCCGGACTGGCAAGGGAGCCTCGTCTCTGGATCGGATGCGTTCTCCCCCAAGGCACGACCGTCGCAGTCCCAGCAGCGGGTCACGCCATCGCCGTGATTCGAGATCCGAACTCGATTCCTCAAGGCCAGAGCACCTCCGTCACGCTCATGATCGCAGCAAAGATCGTCCTCGGCATCGCCCCGACGAGCCCAGCCGTCGAATGTCGGAAGCAGAAGATCTCATTCCCCGTTTTCGAGCCAAGAAGGCAAAGGATCAGGACTCGGATCGAGCTTACCGTCGAGGTCTAAGTCGTGAGCGCGATCGCGATCGCCCGGGTCCGTCTCCTTCTTCCGTGAAAAGACACAGAGGTCGCAGTCCTTCTATCGATTCGCAACATCGGAAAAGGTCAAGACGAGACCACGAGTCGCCACGACGGTCGAGAGATTACTCCCCTGACGCCGTTCCTAAGAAGCATAGACGTCTGGACTCGCCACCGGGCCATCATCACCGCCGGCACTCCCCAAGACGTCGCTCACCATCCCCTCGTCGACATCAACGTCCCGTTCGATCGCCGTCTCCGCCCAGGAGCTCCAACTCAAGATCGAGGCGTGCTTCGGCGTCTCGGTCACCGTCAAGACGTGGTCCTGGACCGCGATCCCGAGCGTCACACCCAACCAGCCACGCAAGGTCGGAAGAGCATTTTCATGCATCGTTGAGCTCACCGGCTACCGCAAACCATCGACCGGAATCTCCCCGCCGACAGCGTGACTTGTCTCGTTCGGCCCTTCCCCATGGATCTGCTCGTAATGGCTCGATTCCTGTGAACAAGGAGCTAAAACGATCTCATCATCCAGTTCCAGCACCCCCTCGGTCTCCTCGATCACATCGAGACCGGAGACGTGGAGATGATATGGTTGAATCACACTACTCGTCGCGCTCAGAATTCGAAGACGACATGGCGTCGCGGAGCAGCTACCACGGGGCTGGAGGCTACAGTGCGACGCACAGCCATCGGCCACGTTATGGGGCCGACTCCCGAGGGTATTCCCAGTCTCCTCAGCATCCTGGCTCGTTTCAAAACTCGCAACCCGGCTCACCGTACCCGAGCGGTCGCGCAGGCCGAGGCGGTCACGGCTCTCCCGACCAGTGAGTGATGTTCCCTCCTGCCCAAGCTACACTACTGTCTGAACCAAGTTGGCTAACGTAGCGGTGCTCAAGTCATCACTCGCATCACTACCAAAATGGACCAAACCGCCGCGGCCCCTCTGCCGGTCCCCCGGATTCCCACCACACCCATCCTTCACGGTCGCCGCCCGTCGGCGCGCCTTCCGGCCCAATGCACCCCTATTCGTCAAATGATGCTCGAGGCGGCACTGCGCGTGGCGGCGGCCCCCGAGGCGCGGGACTCTCAACGGCCGGAGGAAATTCAGGATTCAGTACCAAGCCCGGGAGGTCGGACAGCTCCGAGCCATCGGCACCATCCCGACGCGCCTCGATCGACACCGGCAGACAGCCAAGCTCAACGACGAACACAAGCAGGAGGGACCAAGGCTCGTCGAGTCCAAACAAGCAGGATGCCGACAAGGAAATCAGACCGCCCAAGGGTCCCGCTGCAGGAAAGCACGTCTTTGCAGAAAGGTCGACCGGATCGGCCCCGTCTGGTCCGGCTCGACCTGCTGCGGCCAAGTCAGCTTCGTCGCAATCAGTAGGCACGTCGGGCAAGTTCAGCTTCGCGTTCAAAACGGCATCGAAGCCAATCCCGACAGCGCCGAAGCCCGAGATTTCGCAAAAGTTCAACGCTCCTGTGAAGAAGGATGCTGTGAAGAAGGACGATGCCCGCGACCGAGAACCCCCGCGATCGGCGCCCACGGAACCGGCATCAGCGAGACAAAGGTTCGAATTCAGACATCACGCGCCCCCAGAAGGTCCGAAGGTGGCTCCCCGACTGCGGAAGGTCAAAAAAATCATGCGCCGGCCCAAACCGCGACCAACGCTGGAGGGTGCCATGCGGGCTTCGGAGTCTGTGTTTTACAGAAAGCCGGGGAACGAGTCCGTGGTCGGGTCAGGCACGTACGGCAAAGTCTTTAAAGGTTTGAACGTGTACACCAAGGGTCTCGTGGCGCTCAAGCGCATACGCATGGAAGGTGAGCGAGACGGGTTTCCGGTGACGGCCGTTCGAGAAATCAAGCTGCTCCAGTCACTACGGCATCCGAACATTGTCAACCTCCAAGAGGTGATGGTGGAGAAGAACGACTGCTTCATGGTGTTTGAGTATCTCTCGCACGATCTGACGGGTCTCCTGAACCACCCTTCCTTCAAACTCGACCCGGCGCAGAGAAAAGACCTGGCCAAGCAGCTGTTTGAGGGACTGGACTACCTGCACACGCGGGGGGTGCTCCACCGCGACATCAAGGCGGCCAATATCCTGGTGAGCAGCAGGGGAGTGCTCAAACTGGCCGACTTTGGGCTGGCGCGCTTCTACGCCAAGCGGCACCAGCTGGACTACACGAACCGCGTCATCACGATATGGTATCGCTCGCCGGAGCTGCTGCTCGGCGAGACGCAGTACACGGCGGCGGTGGACGTCTGGAGCGCAGCGTGCGTCATGGTGGAGATTTTCAACCGAACGGCCGTCTTTCCCGGCGACGGGACGGAGCTCAGCCAGCTGGAAAAGATCTACAACGTACTCGGCACACCCAGCCGGCAGGAGTGGCCCGGACTGGTCGACATGGCATGGTTCGAGCTCCTGCGGCCGACGCTGAAGCGCAAGAGCACCTTTGCCGAAAAGTACAGCGACAAGCTCACGCCGGCGGCGTTTGAGCTGCTCTCTGGAATGTTTCAGTACGATCCCGCCAAGCGGCCGACGGCTGCCGAAGCGCTCCGACACGCATACTTTACGACGGAAGAGCCGCTACCCAGACAGGCAGTAGAGTACGCCCCCTCCCTCCCCTCCCCCCCTCCCTCAGCTCCTTTCTGGACATTCTGCGCGCGCCGTGCAGATGACTTGTGCTAACTTGGTGGTGGCGGCGATAGGCTTGAGGCCATTGACGGCGACTGGCACGAATTCGAGTCCAAGGCGCTGCGCAAAGAAAATGAGCGTCGCGAACGAGAGGCAAAGAAGACGGCCAAGGAGATGACAGCCCGGGATCGAGACAGGGACAGGGAGAAGAGGCGCGCCCCAGAGGCGGACGCTGGCGAGACCGAGCCAGAAGTCAAGAGGGTTCACATAGACGCACAGCACGGGTGACGGTCAGGGGTGGGGGGGGGTCCAGCTGGCCAGGCGCGGGGTGGCGTCGTCGACGGAGGCCGGACATTTTGACAGCGCACTTTTCTGCTGATGTTGTATGGTACATGCTGTTCACACGCGCGTGCGAGCGTTCGTGCCGCCAGCCAGGGCCATGTTGTGCTGGAGAGTCGACAAGCAGCGTAGCCAGGCGAAATAGAACTCCTGGCAAGGTGCCGCAATCTGCACACGTGCGTGTGGTCACGACCCACGGCAATGGCTGCGGCTTCGTGTAGATGATGGTCGAGCCTCGGTGATGGTCGGTGGGATGCGAGGTACGCACACGATGCGGGCGAAGCTGGGTCGGCTTCACGACGCACGCCATGGGCACGATCTCGAGGCATCATCCGTGATGGGGGGATGCGAGGTGCACACACGACATTGGTTCCATGACGCGACGACCAGGGGTGGGTAGGCGAACATGTCACTTCTCATGTGAGCGAGTGTGCTTCTCCCCTCCGGACGGCGGTGGTGATGACCAGACGTGCTGGCGCCGGAGCATGTCCTCCCGAGCGCACGTCTGAAGTTTCTTTGCTTGTCCCCTCTTCCTCTTCCTCTGCGGGTCGTGGGTGCGGTGCCGCTCCTCTGATCAGGACGTCGTCTGGCGGCAGCGAGCGTCACAAGAACGCCCAGGGCCAGACGCAGACGCGTACTGTATGCACGCTGTCGACGATCCGGATCAGTCGGGCGCGGTCCAGACGAAAGCGGACGGTGCGTGCCTGCCGGCGTGCCTGCTTGCCCGCCTGGAGAAAGAAGTCGAGGCAATGAATGCGCCCACGTAGGTATCTACCAGCCAGCGAACCGACCGGGCCAACCAACGGCCCCTACCCTCTCCTCTCTACCTGGACTAATCAGCCACGCCTGCCTGGCCAGCACCCGACCCAAGGCATGCGTGCACTTGTACATAGCTGGCGCTGTGAGTGGTGCGCGAGGAGGAGACGCCCTAGCGCTTGCCAGGACGCGAAGCGAAGCTGGCTCCTGTCAGTGCCGGCCGGCTAGCAGCAATTAGAATTCAACGGCGGCCTGTCGAGCAGCAGAATAAGGTTTTACGCTGCTGCTGTGGCGTGGCGTCCTGGTTGGGAAGCCAAGGCCTCCCCAGCCAACGCCCCCCC
>AZGY01000007.1:231143-299921 GCA_001636675.1 Moelleriella libera RCEF 2490 | reverse complement strand
TGGGCACACGTCGACGCAGTGCACGCACGACCAATCGAGCTTGCGAGGCCGGCCCGCGGCAGCGCCGCCGGAGGCAAACACCCAGCCAGCCAGGGCTACCGATCTCAATGGCATTTGCAGCAGTGCTCCGAGCGAGCGAGCGCAGCGAGGACAGCCCCCGCCGCAGGAGGCACACCAGCACACGCACCATCACGCATCGGATGAGCTGGTGACGCGGTGCGATGCGGTGCGGCGAGGTGCGGTGAGGTCAAGTGAGATGAGATGAGATGAGAGCCGGGCCCCGGGGTCGGGCGCGGCAGGCGCCACCACGCGGCACCGCACGCACCTACCTACCTACCGTGCACATGTAGCACAGCCCCATGCGGCAGCCTCTTTTCTTTTCTTTTTTCTTTTCTCGTTCATCTTATGCAGCGCGTGTGCTATTTTATTCACAGACGATGACGCGTAACACACAAAGAGCGGAGATGAGGAAATTGCGGTGCCGTGAGACGTCTCGCCGCACGTACGCACACTCACTCACTCACTTAACTCGAGACCGTGAAATGAGCCCTCCGGAGGAAAGAACACGCCCACTAGCGCTGGGCCTTGTCGTCGCATCACCAGCACGGCGAGGTGGTGTGTGCGTGGCACATGGATCGGTGGTTCAGCCCCCGCTCGCCCGCCCGGCAGATCTGCCCCAGCGCTCGCGGCGGCGCGATCGCACGGCTAGCCCACCCACATTACACCACACCACCACCGCGATGATGCCTCCGGCGGCCCTACCGGGGGTCGCCTGCGGCGGGCTGTCCTCGCTGCGCTCGAAGCACTGCTGCTGCTGCTGCTGCTGCTGCTGCTGCTGCTGCTGCTGGTGCTGCTGGTGCTGGAGCGTGGAATTGGGTGCCTGGCTGGCTGGCTGGGTGTTTGCCTGCGGCGGCGCTGCCGCGGGCTGGCCTCGCAAGCTCGGGGTGCCACTACCACTGCCACTGCCACCGTCTGTGCGAGCTTTCATGTCATATCCGGCTGTCATCTCGGGATCAGGCGCCACCATGACATGTCGTCCATGTGCCTGCCTGCCCGCCTGCCTGCTGCAGGTGCGTGTGCGCGCGCCGTCACCCCAAGCCACACACACCTCCTACCTCTCGGGGGCGGCCATTCTCGTTCTGGGACAAAGGAGATGACGATGGAAAACAAGGGGGAGAGACTGCAGAAAAAGAAAACAGACCCTGCCCATCGTGCCATGAGCGTGTGTCGCAGAGACATTGCCGGTCGGTCCCCTTTGTCTGGCCGAGACGCGCGCGCGCAGCTGGCATTGTGGGAGATGCGTGTCTCAATTTCCCAACTGAAACCATTGATCAGAGAGCCCTTTTTCTGCTTTCTTTTTGCTCTATTGCGCACGCGGGTCGCACCACCACCACCGGCTAGCTGGCTGGCACCCACACCCGAGAACCAGAGGAACATGGCAGCACCACCCGCAGGATCGAATATGCTGCTGCTGCTGCTTTTTCGAGCGGAGCGAGGCCAGCCCGCCGCAGGCGACCCCCGGTAGGGCCGCCGGAGGCAAACGAGCACGGCAGTCACGCAGGTAAGTATGCAGGTATGCAGGTACGCAGGGTGCCCGCATCGGCCCTAGCGCGCGCAGGAAGGGGAAAGGCGAGGAGCAGGGCTGGCATGGCGCCGAGACAACCACCTAAAGTACCTAGCCTGGCCGCTCTGGGTCTGGGACACGCGCCAATGATCAAGACTTGTGTGTGTTGGTCGCGCTCGCCAAACCCTGTTGCGCCGGAAGCTGCCTCGCCGTGCTGCGCTGCTGTGCTGTGCGTGTGATTTCGCGCGCGCGCGATATAAAAGAAATGAGCGGCCCCGACCCTGGGATGCCTTGGAAACGGAGGGAGCAGCCAGAGCCCAGAACCCCCTTCTTCGCGCTCTTCTCCTCCTCAATCTTCTACTTGACCATCATCATCATCACCAGCAGCAGCAAAGCTTCTTGAGAAACCCCCATCACCCACTCTCACAACAAAGCAAACCAAACCGCAGACATGCACGCCCTGACCGTCCTGCTCGCGTGCCTGGCCACCGTGGCCCTCGCCGCGCCGACGCCCGTGCGCGACCAGCTCTCCGGCCCGCCGCGATACCGCAACGGCCGCCGCGCCGACGAGGCCGCAGTGCCCAAGGCCGACAGGAAGTTCAGCCTCGACAACGGCGTGGCTCCCCACCAGTGGTAAACGACGATGCGCCGCACAAACCACACGCGCGCACACACTCTCTTTCCATGTATATGTGTGTGTGTGTGTGTGTGTGTGTGTGTGGCACCAGTCGGAGTACGACGACGACGACGACAACAACAAAGGCAACAAGGAGAGAGGGGAGAGGGAAACGCAAACGAGGGGGGCTCTGGTGTGCCCATCGTGTTATTGAAAGAACAAATAAAAAAAGGCAGCGGCGGAAATGACGGCGAGACCCCCCCAAGGAGCCAAACGAAATGAAGTTGACTTGGATCGACGCTGCCCCGGTCGGTCGCCCCGCCTGTCATGGCATGGGGACGGGAACGGCATGGTGTGGTGTGGGTGGATACGTGCGCGTTCCAGTACCGTGTGTGCTCTGCCATTAAAGTTTGGCTCGTTGCCCTTTACGACTTCGGCCGGCTGAACCTTGTTTGGGTTTGAGGCCTGGCCGTTTTGCCCCTGGTGGCTTGTACAATTCAACTCTTGTTTTCATTTTCCATCCAGTCAGGCCGCAGCCGGTTGGCCCCAAGTATGTACACAGACAGGTAGTGCCATGCAAGTCGTTGACTGAGCTACGTATCCACACCCCGCCCTCGGCGCCGCCACCACTACCCGGCCAGCCTCCGCTTCGGCCGAGATAATTTAATCGTTCGTTGCATAAAACTGGAGCCCAGCCCGACGCACCCCGGCCGACGCTGCCACGTCCGGGCCCCGTCAGCTTTCGTGCGGCTGCACCACCAACGGAGCAAATGGCGGCTTCCTGTGCGAGCCAGCGTTTCGTGAGCCTCGTCTGTCTGATTCGCCTCCGCGGGCTGGCCTCGCAGGCTCGAGGTCTCCTGGCGCACACGTGAAGCAACACACGTACGGTCAAGCACAAGGTAGCTGGTCACGACTCGAGCGAAGCGAGGCCAGCCCGCCGGAGGCAGATACTCCGCTAGCCAGGCTACCGATTTGAAGCTGCGGCAGCACCGCCAGAGGCAAAAACGACACCAGGGCCCCATGATATGCCTCCGGCGGCCCTACCGGGGGTCGCCTGCGGCGGGCTGGCCACGCTTCGCTCGAAGTCTCTCAATGCGTGTTTAACGGCGATAAACACATGATTGAGTGTTAGACGAGCCGATGACGCCTCGAGCGCAGCGAGGCCAGCCCGCCGCAGGCGACCCCCGGTAGGGCCGCCGGAGGCAAAACGACGCCGCGACTCGTGATGTGCCTCCGGCGCGGGAGACGAGTAGAAAACGACGGCGTCGTGGATGAGACGCGGGCCCGCCGTCAGTCAGTCCCAGTCGAGCGCGTGTGCCACGTGTGACTCGTCTAGCGCGAGGCCTTGCACGGTGGCACAGTCCATGATACGGTAATGACCCGGCGCCTCCTGGGGTGCTACGAATCGCGCGTCGCCCAGGGTGCTGGCCAGGCTCGTGCTGAAGAGATCTTGGCTGGGTCTCGTCACTTCGTGGAGCCTCTTCTCTGCATTGAGCACCAGCTCCGGGACCGAGAAATCGGCCAGGCCCTCGCGCAAGGGCTTGATCTTTTCCCAGGCCTCCATGATGGCGCCGCCGACGGCCCTGAGCTGCAGCGTGCTGGACGCGTTCTCTGAAGAGAAGCGCGCCACGAAGTTTTCGTTGAGGGCGTTCCACAGCTCATGTGCGGCGCCTTCGTGAGAGGGCGTCTTCAGGTCTCCCAGGATGTGCGTGTAGGCTGGCAGGGGAAAGGAGTGCCGCAGGAACCAGTGATGGCGCTTCATGAGATGCGCTTTCATGGTTTTTGTGTCGCACTCGAGCTGCGCCAAGGCCGCACGCGTGGCAGCAGCGGCCCAATCGTGCTGCTCGCCGCGAGCTGGCTGGGCCTTTTGCCAGTACAGCTCCAGAACCCGGTATCTGGCAAGCTGGGCCCGCGTAGACCACATCGTCAGGGACTGGAGGGGATGCTCCTCGAGGCAGTGGCCCAGGAACCTCTCCTCCAGGGCTCTCTCCAAGCTCTGCACGTCCGGTACTTTGCCTTTTCCCCCCTTGGCAATTCTCTTGAGGCGAGGATTGATGAGGTCAATGTGAAAGTCCAGATGGCGAACGGAATCCCCCAGGACGCTCCTGACGAAAGGGAAACAGCAGTCGGAAAGCTTGCCGTGAGGGGCCGGTTGCTCCGTCATGTCGGGCCGAAGTTCCGAATCGTTCACATTGAGAGGCAGCCTGCAATCCCAGGTTGGAATCTGCAGCGAGGAGCTTGCATTGGCAACGTCGTTCACGCGGCTGTCGAAGAGCATCAAGGACCACCACAGCCTCCGTCGCATCTCGGCTCGGAACACGGTCTGCCGGGCGTTTGCGGCCTCGTTGTGGATGCCAAGGCGCTGTGCCGTGCGCATGGCAATCCCCATCATGGAGGAGAGCGACTTGACGTGTACAGTGGCATACAGTGAGAGCTGCGGGGCACGAATCAATCGGTATCAGACACACAGTCAGGATCCATGGCAGACGTACAAGGTACAGATACAACGCGACCAGGCAGTCCAGGTCGTCAGAGTGCAGAAAATTCGCATTCATCAGGGCTTGTTGGCATCCGAACCGGAACTGGGTCAGGAGATCTGCTTTCGAGGAGCCAAAGTAGACGAGGCATTCCTCTGAGTCGAGGCTCGTCACCGCGATGCAGTAGATGCTGAACAGGAGAGCCTCCAGCGACTGGTCCATCTTGATGGGATTGCTCATGGCCTGGACAATGCGACCCTGAAGACTGGGGGCGTGCGTGACTTTGAGCAGTGGATCGACATTGTCGAGATACACCTGCCACAGCTTGAACATCTGCGCCGGGAACGGATGGAACGACGAGAGGGCAACCGGCATGTGACGTGACCCAAACAGGATGTGGTCTTCATGATCCCTGGCGCTGTCCCAAGACTTCATCAATCCTTCGCGGAAGCTGTCACTGAACATTTCATCCTTGGGGAGGCACGCCTGGTCATCATTAGCCTCCCCATTGTGTCTCCCGTGTCTTTGAAACTCTCTGAAACATGGAATGGCCAGCTCACATCTCCATCTTTTCCGGCGCTTCTGATCGCCGCGTGTGTGTCAGCTCTCTGCATCGGGGTGGGGATGTGCTTATACCAGGCAGGGCAACTTACACGGAGCGTCGGGATGCTCGGTCGTCTTCTGATTCGCTGGGCTCCGCCGACGCCGCCTTTGACGGGTGGTGAAGCGGCTCAAAGGCAACGTGGTTCTGACGCATGAGCTCCTCATATCTGCGCAGTCGGTCGAGCAGCTCCTTCTCAGGGAACCGGCGGCGACGGGGGCGAGGCTGCGTTGCCGGGACGCAGGGCACTTTCTGTCTGGTGCAGTTGGTGCAGGGAAAGGTGCGGCTGCACTTGACCTTGCGCTGCTGACAGAGGACACACGCGAGGACTCGGGCCGGCCGAGACGGTGCATCGGGAGAAGCTTGGGTGCGTACGGACATGTCTGTTTGCTGATGATGAGGTTCGAGCTCCCGGTGGGGAAGAGTGACGTCCGCGACTGGAGGTGAGGCGTCGGGCGCCGGCGGCTCCTTCCGCGACAACATGATCTTGCGCTGGTTTTCCCGAGATGAACAGGCAGCGCACGAGCACAATCTGTTTCTCGTGCCTGCCGCATACTTGACTACCCACCCGGAAGGTAAGTACCTTTTTTCAAGCGGTGAAGACGATGCCGACGAGTGCAGAATAAGGAAAGGCCGCCGGCCAAACGGGACGCATTCGGTCATGCCCATTGTACAGGAGACGTGCTTAAACACGAGCTCATTACATTGAACCCTCCAACAAGGTAACGAGATGTTTCTGTGCAAAAAGCTGCGTAAAAAGATGCTTCTTCGTTGTGTGCACAATGATGCATGCACAGAGTGCCCTTTCGTTGTGTGCAAAACACTCTTGGAGGCATGTGCAGGATGCCTGCCTATTTGAAATCGAGGAATTGATTCTACTCCACAGGCACCTTGAAGCAACGCTGCGCGCCGAGAGGAAACCAACATTTCTGACGCCAGCCGACCGCCTCGACAAGACGTCGGGTTTCAAGCACTCCGGCCGTGATACATCGCCCCGCATTCGAAGCCCCCCCCCCCCAACCAATCCTCCCCTCCCCAAGACGTCTGTCTCGTCCCGCCTCCGTCTCCATCTATCGTCGCTTTGCCGCGCCGCTGGACCCGCCACCGCTCCGTCCAAAGCCCACGCCCAAGACAAAGGCCAGCCGCACCAGCGTGATGAAGACGTACGTGCCCCCGCAGCCCTTGTCGTCGGCCGTCCAGGCCGCGGGCGTCGCCAGGCGGCCCTGTCGCTCCAGCGCGTGGTACACGCCGCTCAGGCCCGCAAAGTCGGACAGCAGCAGCGACCACTGCACGATGCGCCAGACGGCCAGGTCGCGCGAGTAGCGCGGGATCAGCGCCGACAGCACCGCCACGGCCAGCGCCAGCCCGCCCGCCTGGTGGAAGAGGAAGACGGTGTCGGGGTCGAAGCGCGACCGCGGCGCCATGGAGCGCACCGCCAGCTCGGGCGCCGCGAAGTTGAGGTACACGCCGTACAGCGCAATCACCGGGTCGACATATTGGAAGAAGAAGGTGTAGAAGGAGGGGACGACGGCCGTCGTGGACATGACGATGACTGGGCGGGAGACAAGGTCCGAAACTGAGAACAGATGTCGAGAAGAATTGGGGACGGCGTTTCTCCCACTACTTTACCTAGTCGGGACTTGTCAAGTGCAAACTGTATCGTACATGAGAGCATTCCTGCGCGAAAAGTAAGGGAAAAGGAGCGCCCTCGGCATTTAAATACACAATGGAGCTCGTCTACTGGCTGGATTGGACTGGACGGTGGACGCTTGACGCCGCCGCCAGTGGCAGAAACAAGACTATTTGCTCTGGCCCACGCGCGGGACCCTCCCATCCCGGTGCCGGGTTGAAGCTAACTTAGAGCCACGCTCGCATTCCACCAACGCAGCGTCGTCCCAGCAGGCACGCAAAGAGCGAGCTCATCTACACAGGGAAATCGTATGCATAGTAGCAAGTAGTGGTGCGGATGACTATACGTCTACCTACCCAGGTGTCCGGCGCCCGCGACCAGGCAGGATTGAGGGGCCCTCGAGCACGACAACCGGTAAACCGCAGGGGTTGCTGCCGTTGCTTGCACCTTTTCGTGAGCGGCGCGGCGATGCTCACCGCGGAAAACTCACGAGGTGGCTGAAAAACGCCAAGCATCGGGTCTCGGAGCTCGGTCTTGCTCAGTGCCGGCGGCGATGGACCACAGCCCACGCAGATACGCACCAAAAGCCTCCTCTGGCGCGCGCTCATCGCCCTTTGCTAGACGCAATCAAGCCTCTGGCAAATCACCCGAGCAGTCATACTCTGCGCGGCGGTTCCTGCGACTACCAGACGATGATCCTGGCGCAGGGACCGCTACACGTGGACGGCAATCCCAGTGAGCCCATTTGTAACGGCGAGAACCTTTGCCGGGCCCGTTGTCTGTTGTTCCCCACACGCGGCCATCTGTGCTGGCGAGTCTGGAGAAGCCAGACCCTGGTCTCCTGGTGATGCTTCGAGCGCAGCGCCGCCCGAGGCAAGACCAGCGCTGAGGCCCGATATGCCTCCGGCGGCCCTACCGGGGGTCGCCTGCGGCGGGCCGGCCTCGCTGCGCTCGAAGAATCACTAAGCTGTTCTTCTTTGTGCATAAAACACGTCCAATGTTTAGCAATTTGTTGCTTGGTGGTGGCTAACTGGCCAGGCTGGACGATGGAAAGCCAAGGTTCGAGCGCAGCGAGGCCAGCCCGCGGCAGCGCCGCCGGAGGCAAAACCAGCGCGGAGGCCCGTGATATGCCTCCGGCGGGCCGGCCTCGCTGCGCCCGAAGAATCACTAAGCTGTCCTTCTCCGTGCACAAAACACGTCCAATGTTGAGCAATCAACTGCTTGGTGGTGGCTGCCTGGCCAAGCCGGACGATGGAAAGCCAAGATTCGAGCGCAGCGAGGCCAGCCCGCGGCAGCGCCGCCGGAGGCAAATACGCCAGACGTGCTCCTGCAAGACGCGTCTGTCAAACATCTTCACCGGAACATCTCACGTCTCCTCGAGGGGAATGAGTGGCCGCCGTCAGCGTCAAAGGTGTAGGCAAAGCGCAGCCTGCGTAGCCATCCTCATTGCATGCCATGCGCCTCCTGCCTCGCCCCGTTCGTAGTGTCATGGCCGTAGTCGTCGAGTCACGCAGCCAGCCCCTATTCCCGGCTGTCCTTCATCGGATCCCTCAGACTGCGCTCTGCGCGTCCGCTTAGCGTAGAGCTGCCGGCGGCCGGCGCCCACGGCAGCCAGCCGGCAGATACGGTCAGGGCGCCCTGGCTCTGCACGGCCGGCGCAACAGCAGATGCAATCGATCCCTCGGCTGTCACGTCACACGGTCCGTCCTCGCGACGTGCCGCCGTCCATGACCCGTGTTCCCGCGGCGCCCGGCTGCGGTGTTCCCCGTCTCGACGCTGTGCTTGGGTCCTGGTGGTCTCCCGACACCAGCGACGTCGCTGTCTGGCTGGCCGTGCAAGGTGGCCGCGCCGTCTTTCACAGAGCCCTTGGTCAGAGCAGGCGACGAGGAAGGTCTGCTTCTCATGGCAAGAATCGTGTGCTCTTCAGTTTACAAGTCGGCGCCATCTTTCCGACGCGGAGAGGACGATCGGGGTGTCGAGGACCCCGACGTCTTCTTGGCCGTGCGGCCGCGCAGGTCTGACGCGCCCGGCTTTTTGGACTTTTCCTCGTCAGAAGAGCGGCTCGAGGACATGATGGTCTCCAGGGCGCCACTCCGTGCGAGCCGCCTCCGTCGTCGTGTGGGGTCGTTCCCGGCGTCTCTTTCGTCGTCGTCTGATGGCACAGCCTGCAGCGTCGTCGGACCTGCCGCCTCGCTCGTTCTGTCGGGGGTGAGCGGCAGAGTCCCGGATCCCTGGGGCGCGTAGTGCGCCTCGTACTGGTCGCTCAACGAGTATCTCGACCTGGCGCAGATGCCGGCTATCTTGTCCAGGTCTGCATTGATGTCGTGGGAGCCGGCGGCGGCGGCGTCCGTCAAGAAGCTGCTGAAGCGAAAGGCCTCGAGGGGAGGCAGGCGTGCGTCCGGCGGCACGTCCGAGGTCGGCGTCCGTCGCCTGTACAAGCTGGCCACGCCGCTGAGCAGGGAAGTCACCTTGCGAGGAGGACGGGTCGAGCCGACGACGATGGCTGCTGGTCCTGGTCCACCAGCAGCAATCTCAGATCCGGACCCGGACCCAGACCCACCACCGCGGCGCTGCTGGCATGACCATCTGTCGTTGCTGCTGGCGTTGTTGGACGGCGGGTGGTAGCTGCGCACAATGACGGGCTCCGAGCAGGTGCTGGACGCGGCGCCCGTCGAATTGGCGTACCGGTGCCGGCTCGGGTAGCGGGAGTTGAGCTCGCGCAGCGCCGACGTCCTGTGCTCGGCCGTGGTGTGGTCCACGGGGATGGCCTTTCCCTCGGCCGTCGAAGACGCGATGCTCGCGCATGTGAGGGGCCCGGTTATGGATGAGGGGAATGAATCTCGCTGGCTCGTCGTGGCGGGGCGGTGGGATGGGCTTGGGAGCGCGTGGGGAGGCGGCGGCGGCGGCGTCTCCTCCGAAGCCATCGCAGACGGACCGACGGACGGACCAATGTCGCGAGCCAGTGTTTAGATTCGGGCTCGAGTCACCATCCGGCGTGCCTTGTTGGGGGAAGTATGCGAGCGCGCTGGAGTGGACCACGACAAGCTGGTGGGAGAGGAGATTTTGTTGCCTGCGCATGTTCCCCTCACCCGTGGCAGCCTCGGGCTACGGTGGCACATAAGCTAGATGTAACGAAGCGTGCTACTACCGGTAGAGCTTTGGAATACAATACGATACATTTTGTATTTTGAGCCATGCAGATTAGGCTGCGCGGAAATCCGATCAAAACAGTTCATATGCCAGCCTCCAACCCTGGGCAAATCCTCGACGATGAAGTTGATCCAGCTTCGGCGAGAGGGCCAGTCAGGCTTCCGATCAGGCCATTGTTTGATACCTGCCGCATTGAATGCCTCTTCAATCCAACGATCCTGGGAGGAGGTTCAGGTAACACCCGTGTTCGAGCCATGATCAAGGCGGAGGATCAAGTCGAAGCATTGCTCCCTGTTGGCGACGACCAAGCGGCTTCCAACGGGACCCTTCCATATCAGCTCTCGCCCACAAATCTCGATAGGATGGAGATATCTATAGGCAACAGAAGACTTATCTATCCTACTGAATATTATTTCCGACACTGCTACAGATAGTGCAGAAGCATATCCTAAGCCATGGACGAACGGCAATCTGATGCAGTACAGCCATTCGGAAGGAAAGAATTCGGGCGATCAAAATCGCCACGATCATCTGTTTTGCCGCACTGATGATTCAAATTGGCATCACGCAGCAAAAGACATAAAGGCGGCAGTACCACTCATGGCGCTAGATTCAGACACGTCCGGAAACCATAAAGGAAGACGAGTCGGCAGGAACGTTTCCTTCAACGGGGTGCGGACCCAGTATCAAGGATCATTGAACAATTCAGTGTCAGTGAGCCTTTGGATATCCAAAGCATGGAAGGATTCTGCAGCTTGTAGGTAGCTTCCTTCGCGTGGCCATTGGGAGACATTTGCTGGAGGCTCGGTATAACTGATCGAAGTTCATTTGGCAGGCAGCCGAGAGCCTGTACATCTCACTCGCTGGCGAAGGGGCGAATGGAAGGGTCATCTTTGCAACAGCTCCTCCTTGACTATGTCTCACGACGAAGTGTTGCGGCTGACGAGTAAAGGGGGCTGGGGCCAGGGTATCTTACTCCATTTAAATCGCCTGTTCTGGAGGTTCCACAGCGAATCTCTCTCTTTCCTCTGCTGCAAGCAATCTGTACCCCAGGAGCACGACGCTGGACGGGGCTGTAAAGCAGCCCAGGTAGCGATGGCCCAGGCCGCTCAGATGGTGCCGAGTCGACCTCCAGCAGTCGCCCAAAAGCGCCGGAAGCCTATTCTGCCTTGTCGAGTCCTTCGACCAGGCAGTGCACGGGAATGGCAACCGGCACACATTGCGAAACTGAGGCAGCGTCGTCCAAACACGGTCGGGTACAACTGGGCCTCCCCCAAATGATTTCTCTATGGCCGGCACAGGAACATTGGCCATACCGGTAATGATGCGGAACAGGCCAAAAAAACATACGACGCGTCTGCCAGAAGTTACCTAGCCGTCCATACGGCGTCTGCGTCATCTGCTGTTGCTTCATTGTAGGGGTGTGCATCCAACCATTTCTCGGCAGTTTCTTTTCGCGCGTGCGTGTTATAGAACTCATCCAGCAGGTGGTTCAGCTCTGAACAGATGTTAGACTCGAAGCGCAGCGAGGGAAATTCAAGGAATCCGAACCTTCAAGCGGCATACCTCGTGAAGGTTGGAGAGAGAACTGCGACATGTAATCATTGAAGAGAGTGAAATGGCCAGGAACCGGCGTTCCTGACGTTTCCCGTGTTAGCTGATTGAGGTGCGGGATTCGCAGTCTTCATACCTCGAGTAAAAGTATATATGAATGGTACCTCAACTTTCTTGCCCTCATCCTCACGATCAAGAACCTCGTCGAAGTATCTGCGCGCTAGCTCCTGCATCATGAAGGTATTTGGAAACATGACAGCTCCGTTTGAAACTGTGGGTAGCTTAGCACATACATATATTGTCTATCCCTCGAGCTGGCGCATCTAACCTGATGTTCCCTTCACACCTGGGTATACCAAACCATGTTTTCCCAAAATTACGCCTTCGTCATGTAAGTCGTCCGGTCGGTCGTCGTTCTCACGGTGATCGAACAGGCTTGAGCTGCGGCGCGGGCAGTAGTAGTGCAAGGTTGCAGGGAATGAGGAATGAACTGCTTTCACGGAGAACAATCGTCGCGACAACAGGCGTGGCTGTTGATGCACGATTAACGGGCGAAAAGGGTAACCGATCATGGCGAAAGGGCGACACGGAGCTGTTTGAGTATAAGCATGAACATGAGCATGAGGGAAACAGGAGATCAATGGGTCGTTAAGCACAGGGCGGTTATTCCTTGCTTAAAAGCGGGTCTCGTGCGAGACTGAGTGTTGGTGCCTGAAGCTACAGTAAGTGCTAATTGACAAACCTCGTCTCCCTTACAACTGCTCCACATTCAAATCATAATTCATGATGTCAACGACCAAGTTGATCGAGGTTCTTCGAAAGTTTCCCATGGAAATCTTTCGAGTGAATAACGGAAGCCAAGTGAAGCTGCGTATCTGGACACCAGAGCGACGTGTGTATGATATTTCATCGACAAATGGGCTTGTCCAGCCAAAAGCCATGAAGCCCATGAGTTACGAAGGTGAGAGCTCCAAAGCAAGTTTTGTGCAACGGAACATCAAGTCAGAGCTAATCTCATCTTAGCTCCTAACGGTGCATCAATGCGGCCTAACTCACCTTACCAGCAATCGCTGGTCTCAAGGCGGTTTCGGGGCGACGATGTTGTTATATATGCAGTGCCTAAAGGAACTGCGCTTCCAGATGATCTTATCTTAGTACATGAACGATCAGATCATTACTCCCTCCAGCCAGCGGTGACAATGAATATTGCAGGCAAGTGCACTTTTTTTAATTCCGTACGACTGAACTAAACCAGCGTCAGAACTCAACGAAAAGATTACTCATTTCCTTAAAGCGAATGCAAGAGTTTTCACGAGGAAGCAATGGCTGGAGAAGTACCCGGAAGCGACTGAAAGCTTTTAGGGCAGGGATCAACGCGTCTCAAAATTCCTTGAGAAACTATCCAAGGCCGATGCTCAGCTTCTTTTTCAGGGATGCGGCGATAGACCACAGCCAGCTGCTGGTGCATGAGCATAAAGATCTGGCCACGTCGCATGAATTACGGGGTTTTCTTTTCTCAAGATATACATCCTTGCACCAGGTGAATAACACGCAAAACATATCGCCCAATGATTCATCAAGTCGACCACAGGCATTTGGACACTTTCGTCGCCAATCGCAAAAGGAAGCCAGATCCCTCAAAAAGTCCTGAGCCTTGACGACTGTAAGCCCCAAGCTGCGCTGCGCCTTTGTAGAGTCCACACGAAAGATCTCGAGATGCGTGGCACTCGCTGTGCAGAAGGTTTATTTTCTTGTCGCCCCGTCATCGGCGCACCTCATCAGCTGTGTTCTAGTTCCTGGTGACGATGTAAGTCTTGCTTAGGAGAAGAATGTCTACATTGATCGGTCGCAGTAGCAGACCATAGGCTGTCCTGAACCTCATCGTTTTGATTTGATGCGTGTGTTACACTAATGGCGATACGCAATTCAATTTGCCCTTGTAGCTCGGCGGCGTTGATGTCGGATTCATGCAAAAGGTGATTCGCACATTGCATCGAGAGGGCAAGAACCTGAGTATAGCAGGCCTAGTCCAATTTGGACCGACTCTCATTCGTGATGCCAATATACAATGAAAAGCCTCCTCCGAGACCCAAAACATTGCCACAGCCGTCAATTAGCCCAGCCACGTCGATGTCTACAACATCAAGAGGGGCAGACAACCAATCGAGCTTGCGGATATGTCGCACAGCTTTCGGAAGCAAAGCATCCGTAGCAGGTGGATGAAGGAAGACGGCTGGCGCAACCGTGGATGGGGCTTCGAAAGCTCACCGTAATTCACATGAATGGTGTGTCTATTCGTTGTGATATCTTCGAGGGTTAGCCGATGTTGAAGTTTGGTCATTGACTTATTTCCGCAAGGTTCCTTGCCCTGAGGTGCATAGCTGTCCCAGTACAATGGCGCTTCTTTGCAGGAAACAGACACCTGGAATCCGGTTAATGAGGGATTTTTCGATTCGGAGCGGGATCTGTTGGCACACACACGCATGCCTAGGTAGTTTCGGCGTGGTCGAGGTCTCGGTTCCAACCAATGAGTTAAGAGATGGTGGTGATGCACTATTGGAATACGAAGTATTGAGACTCTTACAGGATTTTGATACGCAGTAAGTGGTGTAGGCGAGGCTAAGCCCGCCTCAATGGCCTTTGACACTCGTTCCTGGATCGGTGGCTGCAGGGGCTGACAAAGAGTCATGAGATGAGTCGAGAGACTCGTATCTGTACACAGAAATTACAAGAAAGTTGATGTTGTCGATTTTGAGGGGACACATGGCCACCCTTGCTCTCAAAAGCAGAGTAACGACTGGGCTGGCGAAGTACTCAGCCGGACCCATGACGCATTTAGCTGGGACGAAGAGCAGTGACATTCCTTGAGGAAGAAATCTGGCGAGCCGCCATGAGAACTTTGACAATGATCCGCATTGTGATGAGTGAGCCGTATGTGAAGCGCCACAAGATCAATCAAGAGCCAAGCCCGGCTCAGTATCACAGTCAAGCTGATATAGAGCGCGGCGGATGCAGGGGCGGGGCCTCGGTGACTATCAACGCTCAAAGCGCAGCTGGCGCCGCTGCATTCTTGCGCGACAAAGGCGCATTTGCATTTGTCCTCTCCGATCCCTGCGACTGGCCATACGGAGATGTGGCTGACTCTCTCCCTCACCTAATTGTATCCTCGCCGAGATCCAAACTGCCGCAGGGAATAGCATGCACGATGCTGGCTGTCTACTGGAAGCTCGAGGCACCTCAATTGGCACGCCTCTCCTTGGCTCTTCGTTTTTTCCTTTTTTTTTGGACAATTGTGTGTATGTATATATGAGCACACATACCTATTGACGGGAACCGACTCCCAGCCAAAAGGCATTGCGATTGCGGAGGCGGGAGTTCAATATATTCGCCAGCGCAATATGTATCCAAATCGGCCAAATTGATCCATAATGGTGGTTCCAGTTGGTTTTGCTATGGCGGCAAAGTTGACAGCGTTTGGGGAGAATGTGTGACGGTAGAGGCGATGGATGGAACCTCGAGCAAGATAAGCCTGCAGGAAGCATTCATCTTGTACGAAAGTACGTACCGTGTCTTCAATTGATGTGATGTGGCGCCGCAACGGCTCCGCTCCCGATTCATCTTAACCAGGCACGGGTATCTAGCGTCGCGAACCTTTCCTGGAAGGGTCATGGGTGGAAAGGGTGAGGGTGTGCGCCTGTTTCACAACAGAGAAAGCGAGACTGGAGAATAATGAGGATATTGCTTCGAGCTGATCAGCAGTAAGCCTGGGGATGCCGACGCAGTGCACGTCCAGCGGAATGCCCCTTGGGGACCGGCCGAAGGTGTCTCAGGGCTTGCATCAGAAGAGGTGGGAGGTGGACAGTTTCGTCTTGCCAAGGCCGAAGCACTGCAGGCCGGCGGCGGCCAATGGCCTTGAACATCGAGGATCATGCTTCTGCTGCCGCGCTTGTACGCTTGTGAATACTCGGACGAAGAAGGGGGGGGAGTAGGACGAGGGAGACGGCGAATGGGATGGGATGGAAGGTGCAGCTGTTGGCAGGTGGCAGTCACATCGGGCGGGGGGAAGGGGGGAGGTAGGGAAGGAGCTGGAGCTGGGAGCTCGAGGTCGCGGTTGAGGCGAGGTCGAAAGTCGAGCTCCAGCATACAAGTACCGTACCACCCGCATGCATGGAGTACATGTACGCGGAGCAGGTCGAACCCGTGCCTGGTACCTGGAGGACCAGACACCCACCATCGGCCAGCCAGCCGTGCCGACGACGCATCGTATTGTATTTGTATTGTACGTGTGACTGGGCCGCTGCGTCTGCGGTTTTATGCACGCTCGAGCACCGTGACCTCGAGCTGTTTCGTTTCCCCATCGCATGCACTTGGCGCAATGTGCTCAGTGCTCAGTCGGCCACTGGCTGGGCATTGACATGTGTCTGGTCTGGTCCGGTCTGGTCTGTCGCCTGCCCGTGTCTCCCCATCACTCGGCTCCATTCTGCAAAAGGCCCGGTTGGCTGGCACCCTTCCCTCCCACCACAGCGGACCCTACCACCTGAGAATTGAAAATAACCGCCAGTCAGTGAGCGCGCATGGTGGATGGTGGTGTGGCCTGTTTGTTTGTGTGCGCAGTACGGCGTTGAGAAACGAAGAAATCAAGACCTCCCATATCGCACCCATGCAAGCAAGTCAGGTGCAATCCGCATGCACATTCGGGTGTCGCGTTTCCTCTTTTTTTTTTTTTCCCTTTTTCTATTTTTGGAAAAAAGAAGAAAAGTCGCAGCCTCTGTTAGGGTGTGACCATTCTGCCGGCCAGACGTTGACCGTTGGTTGGTCCGACGCTTGGTTAGTTCTTCTTCTTCTTAACTCTTCTGTTCTTCCTGCTCCAGCTCCGCCCCTCCCCGCCCCCAAGACGTTGCCCACTGTCGGGCCGTGCAATTCTCCAGTCCCATCTGGTCTGGTCTGGTCCTGATCTGGTCCTGCGACCCATTATTCTGCTCGGCAAAACCTCCTGAAGCTTGCAGACCGTTGGCTTCTGTCATCTCAACACCCTTCAGCTCTCCACTCCGTCAAACCCTCACACTCGGAGAAACGGCTGGGTCACAGGCTGCAACTCCGTCCGTTCTCTCAGCTCCGGCTCCCCGTTCTGCGTCAGCTTCGACAGAGCGCGCAAGTCGATTTGATATTGAAACTTGCCGCTCGTGGTCGTCCACCGCTTGCGTTGGTCGTCGAAGTCCGCACCCGCCGCAACGGGCCACCATGTCTTCACAGCAGGTCCCTCAGCTCAACGTCGATCGTTACGTCGTCATTCATGTAGCCACGACGTGCGATGAGCATGGCGTCTACGTGACCAAGGACTCGGCAGAGGTCATTGAGCTGGGTTGGATTCTCCTCGATGCAAACTCGCTTGAGGAGGTGAGAACGCTCCCAAAAGTCACTCCACGTGCTGGTGCAGACGCCAAGACGCCCATTGAGTCTCTTACGGACTGGCTAATTTGAGCTCTTCGCTGACATGAACCATTCTCAGATAATCCATGAGAGCGTCCTTGTCAAGCCAATCAACACCCCAATTACCCCCCTCTGCAGTAAGTGAAGCAAATTCGCATGCGAGTCCGAACCAGGATTGAGGATCAGTCTGGTGATCGTGCGTGTGGTTGTACGCGTGGTCATTAGCGTCTCTGTCCTCGAGCCAGCTATTTTCTTGGGAAAAGCCACGTTCTCTCCTTGCGGGAGCGCCAACCGAGAATCAACATGTGCTGACTGATGCTGTTAGCGAGTCTGACGACGCTCACTTGGGAGCACGTTCGAAACGCGGGTACCTTTAGAGATGCCATCTCTCGATTCGATACGTTTGCCACCGAGTACTTGACATCCAAGAACCTTGACTTCGTCTTCGTGACCCTGGACGCATGGGACCTCCGCGTTCAGCTTCCGCGTGAAGCACGCGACAAGGCCGTCGTCCTTCCTCCTTACCTGCAACATTCCCGCACATTCGACCTACGGACGGAATACCAAAGGTGGCAGCAACATCACCCAGAATCCCTGCCCTTCGGCCCGTCCATGCTCTCAAACATTTGTGCTGCCCTGGAGGTTGAACCCATACAGTCGAGCGCCCCAATTAAGCACAACCTCCCTTTCCATCTGCAGGCCCTGGCCCCCGCGTCCCCACGTCGTGCCATGGAGGAAGCCATCACCCTTGCCCGCGTGTTGCAAGGATTGATTCGCAAATCACAGCCCGCGCAGGATCACCCTGACGTGCTCACACGACCTATGGACGCCAGAGCCGATGTGCGGGCTTTTCTTTCGGAGAGAAGCAAGGTTCTCCACATGTCTGGGCTCCCACACGACACAACACAGTCCGAGCTCGAGAGCTGGTTCACTCAGTTTGGCGGACGGCCAATTGCATTCTGGACTCTGCGAACACCAGAGCAACACAAGCCGACTGGCACTGGCTTTGCTGTCTTTTCTTCTCACGAGGAGGTGAGTCGCCCCTGCAGCAGGCGTCATCCCTTTACTTTGTTTCCCGGTATTGGCGTGCCGGAGCCAGCTGTCGGCCATTGGCTTCATCGAGTGGGCTGACTGTTCGTATAGGCTGCCGAAAGTCTATGTATGAATGGACGCGCTCTGAACGAGAAGGCTATCGAGGTTTCTCCTTCGTCCAGCCGAGTATTGGATCGCGCGCAAGATATTCTTACTCCGTTTCCTCCCAGCAAGAATCGCCCGCGACCTGGCGACTGGACGTGCCCTTCGTGCGGCTTCTCTAACTTTCAGCGCCGAACTGCTTGTTTCAGATGTTCGTTCCCGGCCGCCGGCTCCGGCCCTGGCGCTGACGTACCCGGAGCTTATGGATACAGTGGTGCTGGTGCTGGTGCTGGTGCTGGTGGCGGTGGCGGTTATGGCCCGCCTGCCATCATGCCACCTCCCCCACACGGCGGACATCATGGGCCCATGGGCCATGGCGGTCGCATGGGCGGCGGCGGTGGTGGCGGCGTGGTGCCGTTCCGCGCTGGCGACTGGAAATGCGGAAACGAGGTTTGCGGCTACCACAACTTTGCCAAAAATGTGTGCTGTCTGCGTTGCGGCGCCAGTCGGGCTGGTGCGGCGGTGGTTGCTGATTCCGGTTATCCCTCACCCATGGACAACTCTTCACAGTACAGTCTGAGCCAGGGGTCCATGGCTGGCACTCCCGGCCCTGGTCCGTTCAATTCTGGCAACTCTTTTGGATCCGGTGGCGGCTACAATCATCAGCACTTCGGTGGTCCTCCCAGCCATTTCCTTCCGTCTGGCATTGGCGGTGGAGCTGGAGCTTATCCCGGCTCGATGAGCAACCAAAGCTTCGCCTCAACTCCTGGATCCCACTCCGTCGGCCCCTTCGACAGCAGAGCTGCCGAGGCCGCTTTCCAGTCGGCATCGAACGGACCCGTTGCTGCTGGGGGCGCGCCATCGAATAACTTTTACAACAATCATCATCACCATCACCACAATGGCGAGAACGACCCGTTTGCCTTTTTATCTAGTGGAATTGGCGGGCTTTCTGTTAGTGGCAATGACCCGCGTCAGAATGGCGGTAATGCTCCCCCGAGCAAATCGCCTGCGTAGACGGACGAGGATTCTCACAGTTGCAAAAGAAAGTGCCGACTGCCAATGGACTGACTTTGCCACGGGTTGCAAGACTGAACTCGTGGCTGCATATTCACGTGTTGAAATCTCCCCCCGACTCGCAAAAACAGATACGGACGGTTTTGAGATGGCGATTTTGCACAGCTTCTTTCACCTGCCGCTAGGATCGACGAACTCGGCTTGCTATTTCTCAAAAATATGGGCGGCTTCGGTTCGCATTGCCTTTTTTTTTTCTCCTTTTTCACATTTCGCGCTGCAGGATGGGGTGTTGGACTTGTTTATCAGGCGGACTGCGGTACATCAATCAACATAGCAGGCTGGAAAGACAAAAGTGAAGGCAGTATATGGCTGTTCTGGGTTGAGATTTTCGGTGCAGGGTTCTGCTGCGACCCCACGTTTGTTCATTGGTATTTTTCTCCTCATCGTCTTGTTTTCTTCGATTCTTGTCTCTGGTCGCCTGACCGCGAGGGACGAACCGCATTTCGACATGGTTTATCGGCGGGCGGAAGGGGTGGTTGATTTTGATGTTGACGTGGACTTGGACTGTGGGACGGGTTGTGGCATTTGCTGGAAAAGCCTTGTTGTCCCATATGGGTGCATAGCGAAAGGGAGTGTAAGGGTATATATGCCTTTGGCCGTGGCGTGAGCCGTCAACTTATCTCAGTTTTTACTTGGTATTGGCACTTGTGTGTTATTGGTAGGGTAGGGAAATGATTGCGCATCATACTGGCCATCGGGTGTCTTGGTTCGTGGGCTAGTAATTTTGCGTGGCCATTCAAAACGACAACCTTTTGAATCCGCGTGACAGATATGTGCGAATGTATATGTGCGCGGGTGTGGTCCCGTACACGAGTGCTCACTCAGCGCAGGCAGCTGCGTGGTTTGGATGTCGGGATTTCGATGATGTGGAGACGCAGAAGAAGGATCGGAGATGAGAAGAAGGCTGATATACAGGCGTGGTGCTGCCTGCGGCGTTGAACCGTGGCTCTTGCCTGCTTGAGAGCGGTTTTCCCGGTGTTTTACGACGAAGCACACACACAACAACAAATCAGGGAAGAACACGGATCGCAAGGTTTTGTTTTTGTTGAAAAGAAGAAGAAAAAAATATCATTATCCGTCTACCCAAGTACCTAGGTAGGTTAGCTTTGCTCGTGCCCGCTGAGCCGTGAGGACAGCAGCAGATAAGGCATGGTGGTGATGCTCTGTGGTTGGGCTGCGGCTACCTAAGTACTTTACCTAGGTAACTTCCCTACTCTCACCTCACCGTCAGTGTCAACTCCAAGCTCTAACGGCTATCCTCTAGAGAGCACAACTCTCAACATCGCCGTCACTATCGTCATCGTTGCTTCAATCGTTGCCATTGTCATCGTCATTGCTCTCAGCGTCGGTCTACCTGTGCTGCTACGCTCAACTATGATACAGGATGATAGTTTCCGCATCGTCCTCGTCCTCGTCCTCGTCCTCGTCACTGCCGCTGTCGCTGTCGCTGCAACTGCAACTGCAACTGCAACTGCTCTGAGCCGACTCGGACGACTGATCGTCGCCACCGACAGCTCCAGCAGCAACAGCAGCCTTGCGGGACTCCTCCTGCTGCTCGAGCCACGCAGACCAGTCCCAGTCTTCATCAAACTCCGCCTCATGATAGTTCAGCCAGGGTTGGGCACGCAAGGCCTGTTCCTCGCTGAGTTCCGGCGGCACCGTGCTCAGCGCTGCATTCACAAAGTTGGCCCAGCCCTGAGCGTCGCATGTGTCGGGCACGCTCGGAGCACCACATGCATCACGGTCGTCGCCATCGTCATTGACACCGTCATGGCGGCAGCACTTCTGCGGCGCCGGAGGCGGCACAATGTAGCCCCTGTTGATTTCGTCGTCGAGCGTGTACACCGCGATGTCTTGCTCCTTGTAGTCAGTCGTGTCTCCCGTCCAGGCGAGCGCTCGTAGCCGATCATCTTCATCTTGCCGGATGATCTCTTGCTGCTGTTCGTGGGAGAGCTGTGTGAACCTCTTCTTGAGGGCGTGTTTGGGCTTCCAGTGGCCGGTCGTGTCCGCGTTGTGAAGCACCTCCTCCTCGTCGGAAATGTACATGTCCTCGACCGAGGGCACTATGTTTTCGCCCGTGGCATAGTCAATGTAGCCCCAGGTCATCATGTTCATGAGATGGTCGTCTAGGTGGAGGCCTCGCGCAATGGCTTCGACGGGCACGAGCTCGTCGGGTCGCTGGAGGTGGTGATTGCCCAGGCCCCAGCCTTCGAGGTGGCCTCTGCCAACGTCTCGGATTGGCACGCCGTACATGTTGTTCTGATCAGGGCCGTCGAAGCGATCCGGTATGGCGTCGTAATCGTAGCGCACCTTGAGGGCAAGGACCTCGGGCAGCTTTGTGAATCTCTTGTGAAGGAGCAATTGCCAGAGCGGATAGAGTCCCCTCTGGCCAAGCATGACGTGAAGGAGCTCGTTAGAAAAGGGCCCGTAGATGGGATCGTTGAACAGCATCGACAGCTTGAGGAAGAACATTTGCGCATTATACAGGTGCACATCTGTCCAGATGTCCCGGTTGCGGAAAAGCGCCTGCCGCTGTCCAGACGTGGGAATGTCCATGACCAGCCACAGTCTCAACAGCGTCGAATACATCGTCTCGGGCATAAGAAACCCGTGTCTGGCCATGATGGCAATTATCTGCCGGCAGCAGCGATCTCGCACGAGCACCAGCTGCAGATACCGCAGGCCAGGTATCGTGCGAACCTCGTCCATCAGACCTGGCAGAGCTCTCTCCGTGTCTGTGCCACCATACTGTACCCGCCACGTTCGTCCGGCTGGATCAGGCACCAGGTGTTGTCTGTAGAGCTTGAAAGCAAATATCTTGCCCGCTTCGGGCGCGCGATACGCGATCCACATGCGCACGCTGGATAAGAGGTGCTCCTTGATAGCGTAGTGGAACATCTTGCTCGTGGCGTACAAGCTGACCAAATCCTCGGGACGTAGCTGCTTGCCCAACTCGACGGCCATCTCTGTCTGCGCGCACAACGCAGTGATGATATCTCGATGCTTGTGCTTGAGGCTCAGCAACGCCGACCTCTCCTTGCGGCACGAGTATGGATTGGCACTGCCAAAGTACTGCTCCAGCCCGTCATCGTCAAACTTGAACCTCTTGGCCCGGAATCCGTCATGCTCGACCGTCTCCGTTGATGGGCTGGGAGCGTTCAGTTTGCCCAAGACGCCCTCCATGTCATCAAGGATGGAGATGCCCCGATTTCGAACCTCGGGCGCGATGGCTTTTTCACGTTCGATTTCCTCAGACGCTTGCTGCTTGATGGCGCTTAAGAGGACTTCAAACGTGACGGGCTCATTCGATTCCGCGAGCAGATCGCAGAGCTTGTCAAGCGCCACGTGCGTGAGAATCGAGGCCTGCTGCGCATTGAAGCCCAGAGCGCGGGCGTTGCGCCTAATTGTCTCGGGATCGAGCGGGACTTCCATACGGCCGGCTTCTCTTATGAATTAACATTAAAGTGGAAAAAGGAATAGGTCAAGAGCTCGATGTAGGTGCAGGTGCGTGAGATTGCATGAGACAAGTCGCGAGCGAGGTCGGCCGCCACGAGGAGTTTGGGGAGAGAGGGGAGAGAGGAGAGAGGAGAGAGAGGGTCGATGTGCACTCCTGGGAGAGCGCTTTCGATTCACTCACATTTCTCCGTGGCTGGCCTGACCCAGCCTCCCACACGTACCAAAGTGAGCGTCACTGTGCGAATATTTCTTCAAGGCCACGGCTCTTGATCGATGCTCGCCTGCCATACTGAGCCTCGCAAGGGAATGTTCGATATTTTTGGGGGACATTAAGGATACACTAAACCAAGCCCTAACAACTTGCGCTACAAGCCGCCGAGGCTGTCCTCTCCTTCAGCAAATGCCATCATCGCTGCGAGGCCCGCCTCATTGCTTGCCAGTATTCAACATACATGGACCAAGCTCCGCCACCCGTCTCATTCTGCGGACGGACAGTCCTCGTGAACGGTGCCTCATTCTGTGGACGGACAGGGCTCATGACCGGTGCCTCATTCTGTGGACGGACAGGCCTAATGACCGGGGGCACCGACTTCGTCTATCGGTCAAGTTCATCAACAGGCAGCGTCCCATCATCCTTCATCACAATCGAGTCTGAAGCCTTCCATATTTGCAGCAGGTTATCCTCGGCGGCGCTTGCAACCAGCCAGGGCTCGTTCGGGTTCCAACTAAAATCAGCAAGATGGTTTGTATGTCCACCGTGCATGAAGAGCCTATTGTTTGGGACAGATCAGCTCATGTTCGGCCATGGTGCCAGATCTCTAAGACTTCACTTACAGCTCTGGCGGGCCATCATCCAGGTCGTCAGGCAACTGCTCTTCGCCGATACGGGACAGATCCCAAAAGAGGATTCTCCTGTCGTAACTGCCACTGCCCAGGATGCCAGCCTCGGTTGGATGCCAGGAGAGTGACGTAACGGCATCGTTGTGCCCTTCCAACGTGTGCACTTTTTCTTTCACATTTCGCAAATCCCACATGCCCACCGTCTTGTCGGCAGACGCAGTGGCAACAAGGACTTCAGTAGTCGGATTGAAGGCGAGTGCATTGATCGCATCCAGGTGGCCCCGCCTGGCCACGAGGGTGGCCTTCGAGGTGCCCTCTTGACGAATGTCAACGATTTGAAGCGTTTGGTCGTCGGAAACAGAGCCGATCAAGTTCTCGGAGAAGCAATGATACTGAACATCATTGACGACCTGTGTGTGGTGAGTGTAGCGACGCCATGGCTTGATGACTTTTGAACCCGCCTCCAGCTCCTTCAAATCCCTAGAACTTGGTCAACTTCAACCAATGGATGATATCGGGGAAAAGAAATACACACCACAAGCACATAGTCTTGTCCTCGCTTCCAGACGCCAAACGTCCGGCTTTGTGAGGGTTCCAACTCAGACCAAAGCCTTCTGACTTGTGACCGACCAGCTCGATCTGTGCGTTAACTCTTCCGAGGGAGGCTGGCTGGAGAGGATGCTTGGTGCGATCAAAGATCAGAATCTTACCATCTACACACAGTGTAGCGATGATGTCCGGATTCTGAGGCTGATAGCGCGCCTTGTTCACCTCACCGGGATGTTCAATCTTCTGGACGATGTCGCACTTCATCGCGGCCACGTCACCCAATTTTCCATACCCGCCTATCTCGCCGCGTTCTTCATCGTAGTTATCGGGATTGGGAGCGACGAGCTTGGGGATCTGCACGTCAGCGATTTGCAGGAAGTTGGTACTCCCGTCAGACGTATGTGTGCCGAGAAGCAATCGATGCATTCGGAAATTTTTGCCCTGTGGCTCCTTGACGTCGGGGAACCATTGTACAGTCAGGGTAGGCCAGGTAAGTGCTGTCCTGGCGAAGGTATCAGATTCGAAGTAAGCCGATCGGCATCGAGGCAGTCACACCATCACGTACCCAAGAATCATATCATACAAAAAAGGACTGTTCTTCTTCCAAGTCTTGTACTCTAGAGCAAGTTCAGCGCGCTGGCGCCCAGATCAAGGGCGGCTATGAGCAAAACATACCCTCATTGATGAGACGCTCGACCAGATGTTCATCCTGGTCATCCGTCAGGTCGACTGCACCCGGGGAAGTTAGCTGCATCGTGGCAACAGAAAGATCATGGGAGCTTCATCAAGGCAGCGTGGCGTGGTGTGACGTGGCGTGGACTTACCGAGAGCCTCTGAGTCGGAACTTTGTGCGGGGGGCATGGCAGACGAAGGAGAATGCTAATGTTGGAAGAATCGAATGCGCCTGTGTGACGATGTTGTGAACTGTGTCTGGCGCAGGTGGCTGGATGAAGCGATTTCGGGCCAGCTTGTGCAGCGTCTGCACGCAAGTTGGAAGGAACGACGTTAGGGGAACTATGAGGCATGCAAGAGCTTCTATTGGGCCCAATTGGCGGGCTATAGCTACGTAATTATATAATGCTATACACGTGACGGGAACCTTGAAATCGACGCGTCGCGCGTAAAGTGACCAGTTGGGAGCAGGCACGCTATTTAGCGGAGAGAAGCGAGCCAATGAAAGCCCTTGGCCCGAACTCGTTGGTGGGGTCGCTCTGTCTCGACCGTTCGCGCAGCCTCAGAGCATTTCGGGAATTTAGGCAATTGAAGAGAGTCTCATTATTTTGCTTATCTGGGCAGGTCTGAAGGGTGTAGAGAGCGAAAATTTGCAACTCCAATTTCGATCTCAGTCAAAAACGTTTTATCTGGACATTTCCACTCATTGTGGAACGCCAACGTCGCCGAAAGCCATGCAGCCGCATAATTTGCAAAACTCCTCCCATCTTCCCTAGGGAACATATCTGCAGAGCCGAGCGACTTCTCGACACGGAGGGGAAAAAGTGAGACAATGAAGGCTACGACAATTAAGTCGAATGTTCTCAGCATACATGAGAGATTGTAGATGCAGATTTTTTCACGCCTCCTCCCATCATTAGAAGGGCGAGAGTGCACCGCGAGGCTCTAATCCGTGGCCCCCAGGCTCAAGAAAGGAGATCATCGTCTTGGCTTGTATGAACCTTGACCATCACGAGTCACCGACGTACCGTCACGCCAGTCCTGTCAGCGACTCCAGGGACGGATGATATCATACCTCTAAAGCAACCAGTACATTGACGCGGTATCGGCGACCAACACCATGACGCTGCCTGGTGTGCCTCGGACAGGATCCGTCCCTAGCCAGCCACAGAAGCCCGAGTTTCTTACGCACCAAACAAGGAGGTTCTAGCGAAAATCCTGACAAGGAATCAGGCGGCCCACGGAAATCGACGGGCTGCAGCTTGCAGGTCTGAGACCCTCCGCTTGGACGGCTTGCAATCGGCTTTACGGTCGATGCTGTTTAGAGGAGAATAAGCTTCTTCCTGTTCAATTCCACTTGAGTAAACGATGAAGATATTGCCCTCGCTCTCTGTGTCCGGCCGCGATGGTAGGAACTACAACCCTGGACGAAATCGCTCACACAAGCAATGTGACCACTCAATGGTCGGGCCGACGGCCGGGGGGTTTTTGTTCTAGTCAGCACGGTCTTTCTTCTTTTTTTTTTCCTCCGTTCCAAAGAAGAGCCTTCTCCGGGGCGAAATGTCATGGTCTCAGACTCGGTGGATTGCACGAGCCAACACCACAATTGTTTCCACCCTGGCCATTCGTCTAATCAGATCATCTGATTAGATCAATAGCTTCACCCACCCAAATCCGCACAGCCCCGCCCACATCGCCTTCTACACCATCATAATGCATGCAAAGACCCATTTTCCCACATCAAACGCGTCGATTGATCCAATCTGACGGGGGCTCGGCTGACCGGTGGGGAAGAAGCCTCGATGGACTGGGCCGGATACGTTGACGTACCGCTGCTGTCTTGGAAGGCCGTGCCGTCTGCATCCACACTCCCCCCTCGCGGAGCAGCATGGTCGGTGACGGAATAGGCGCAAGATTCTCTAGATAATAGATACATGAGGTCGTCTTATTGAAAAAGCATTTCAACCTGGCCCAAGCTCTGATCCTAGTGCCCCAACATCTTGCCCGAATGCTTTGGGCGAGAATTGCGTAAACGCTGGTCTTAACTCCCGCAAAGTAGCATCAGACGCATTCCAGTCCCGACACTTTCAGCAAATTTCTAGGCAAACAGACAGAATGACTCCCGAGCATGAAACTCGGGCTGACGAGAAAGCAAACCCTCTCAACAGCCCTTCCGTGTTGCAAAATACGGATGTCGGCACGATGGCATCATCCGACTCCGAGATAAACAATGTGGCCAGCAGCGTTGGCATCCGTCCGAATGATCCAGTGGGTGTTCAGAAGGCCATGGCCCTCCGCCAATACATGACGCCGACAATTTTTGCCGTTGTATTTGCAGCGTCAGTGTTTCCCATGAACTGATACGATGTTTTCCGTCATTCTCATCGACGATTTGCAGGCTCGTCTTGACCATGTTTGCAGATCGGTTCACCGTGTACACAGCTACGACGTATAATGCTTTTGCAACGAGTGCATTCTCACAGCATTCACTGCTCAGTGCCGCAGCAATTGTGAATGATATTGCTCAACTGTGTTCATATCCCATCATCGCCAAGCTTGAAGACGTGAGTAAAGCTTGAAGCCGCTCGGTCGGCTTGCCAACTGATCAGCGCAGGAAATTGGACGAGCGGAAGGTTTTGCTCTGGCGACCATCGCCCATATCCTGGGCAGTGTCATGAGTGCCGCCTGTCCCAACGTCGAGACATATATTGCCGCGGGAATTTTCAATGCCATCGGCAACACAGGCTTCCTCTTGACCGAACAGGTCTTTGTGGCAGAATCCGTGTCGTATAAAAATCGAGGGCTGCTAAGTGCCATACCTACAAGTGTCACCGGCATCATCGTTTTGGTGGCGGGCAGCATCGCAGCTGGCAAAATCCTAAACGTTGCGGGCTGGCGATGGGGGTACGGGATTTGTGCCATTACGCTGCCTGCTTGCGCAGCGCCGCTCGTCACGATTCTCGTCATACTCGAGTACAGGGCAATGAGAAAATACGCTCCTCGAGCACCAGCTGCAGCAGACGCGACTCACGGATTGGCATCAAGGATTCGCGCCTTGGCAATGGATCCTCGCAAAGTAGCCGTAAAGGCTGGAGGAATGGCGACCAAGAGTCGTCACTTCGCGATGAGGGCATGCCATTACATATGGTTCGATCTCGACTTCCCGGGAGCCTTGCTGCTCATCGCCGGCTTGGCCTTGATTCTGATCCCGTTGTCTCTCACCTCATCCACTCACGCAGACAGATGGGCTCAGCCCTCTCTGATTGTCATGCTTGTTGTTGGGGCAGCATCCCTGGTTGGCCTGGTCGTTTGGGACGGTTGGTACGCCCGAAAGCCCATTGTGCCGCTCTCTATCCTTCGACGGAAGACAATCATTGCCGCTTGTCTCCTAGGACTTTTCGACTTTCTCGCGTTCTCATTGTTCAAAACGTTCTTTCCCAGCTTCCTTCAGGTGGCAGGTGCATATACGCCGGGGAATGCGTCCTTGATTAAGTACGTCTTTCCCTGCCAAAAGGATGGGAAGATGCTTTGCTAATTTGACAGCAATGTGGTCTTAATTGCATTTCAAGTAGTACGACTCGTTGGGGGACTCTTGATCCGGATGACCAAGCGCCCCCTCATATGGATATACGTTGGCGTTCCGATGGGAATGCTGGGACAGGGCCTGTTCATCAGATTTACGAATCTTCCAAACGGAGAGATTAGTAACACTGCCACCTTGGTAATCGCTCGTGCCATAATGGGGGCTGCGCGAGGACTGCATCACACAGCAGCCTTGGTCGCTGTGCAATGCGACGTGCCCGACCAGGAGCTCTCTATGGCAACTGCAGTTTTTCTGGCTCTTATGAATGTCGGAGCAGCCATCGGAGAGAGGTAGGCTACCTGTCACCTACATTTGCGCGGCGTGAGACTGCTGACAGGTCTTACATCACTAGCATGAGCGGTGCAATCTGGCGGATAACATTGCGGAGGAATCTTGAGAAGTACCTGCCCGACAACGCCAAGTCGCTGACGCAGGCGATATTCGGGTCAATCGTGGAGGCGAAGAAGCATGCCAAAGGCACGGCGATTCGCATCGCCATAGACCACGCATACCGCGACTCGATGTCCTTGCTGGCCATAATTGCAACAGCTTGCATGATCCCCATGTTGATCTTCATGCTGGGCATCAGGAATATGCACCTGGAAAAGATGGAGAAGGAGAGGAAAGCCGCAGTCGCACAGCTTGCGGGTGAGGACAAATAGAGCAGGGTCTTGGGGCTTTCCCGGCTTGCAAAACAGGCCACGGCCTCGATAGACGGACCAAATCATGCTCGTGATGCAATCCTGTAGCAGAGAGACAGCTCATGGCTTGGCCGATGCATCGCTGGGGCACCGAAGATATCTGTTCGAAATCTTGGCTTGGGACTCGCGCAGCAATCGGGCATCCCCTGCTGTGCAACAAGCAAGTGAGCTGCGGTGAGAGTTCGCGTGTCTTTCGGACCAGGCAACTTGCAGCAGACAGTCCGCTTCTTCTCTCTTGCCATCGTGGATCTCAAAGTGGCCACGAAAAGCTAAGCAAGACGAGCATACTAGGTTATCACAATACAGCAAAGGCCATTGAGCGCCCAAATGTCGGGTGAAGTTCTGCGTGGGCAAAACGACCGTGATGCTACCCTGCAGGATTTCGCCCCTGCGGCCAAGCCAGCTAGCTGTGAATCGCCTAACCCTCGATGCTGGCCCCGCCGTGTATCCACAAAGACCAAATTGAATGCGGCTGTGACGGAAGCCTCGTCGATGACAGCTCTCGTCTCATATTTAAGCCCAGTTCGCCAACGCCGAAGTCCAAGAGTGCTCGTGCCAATGCGAAGCGCGTTGCGCAGATTCACCAAGTTGCCGTAATTCCCGACTTCCCCCCCTTGAAAAGAGATCTCGGGGCTCTTGCGCGCCCTCGTCTCGGCCGCCATGGGGTTCGTTCTTGCCGCCCGCGGCCTGCCCGCAGCCAGCTCTGTCGTGCTAATGCTGCGTCCGCGTCGTACAGTGTCCCCAAATTCTTCAGATGGCTGTCGGAGCGCTATCCCTCCATCTCCCAAGTCATTGCAGAGAACCGGATACCCGAGTTCGACTGCCTCTATGTGCGACATGCTCGGGCCTGCTGCAAACTCGCCGACTGCTGACCAACCTTTGTAGCTCGACATGAATGGCATTATTCACAACTGCACCCACAAAGATGCCGGAGAAGATGTTTCGTTTCGTCTCAGTGAGGAAGAAATGTTTATCCGGATATTCAACTACATTGAGCATCTCTTTGGCAAGATCAAGCCGAAGCAACTTTTTTTCATGGCCATCGATGGCGTAGCACCGCGCGCCAAGATGAACCAGCAACGCGCCCGACGATTCCGTACGGCCCTTGAAGTAGAGCAGGCTCGCGAAAAGGCCATCAAAGAGGGCGTCGAAATGCCCAAAGAGGAGCCGTTCGACAGCAATTGCATTACCCCGGGTATACCTCCAAAACACCCTATGAGCCGATTCCCTTCCCCGCGCTAATTGATTTGAAGGCACTGAATTCATGGCCAAGCTGTCGCAACAGCTACGGTATTTTGTCAACAAGAAAGTGTCCGAAGATGCCGACTGGCAAGGGTGCGAGATAGTCTTGTCGGGCCACGAAGTTCCGGGCGAGGGTGAACACAAGATCATGGAGTACATTCGTAATGCGAAGGCACAGCCGCACTATAACCAGAATGTGCGGCATTGCCTCTACGGGCTGGATGCGGATCTCATCATGCTCGGTCTGCTCAGCCATGATCCCCATTTCTGTCTTCTCCGAGAAGAAGTTACGTTCGGGAGAGCATCCAAAAACAAATCGAAAGAACTCGAACATCAGAACTTTTACCTATTGCATCTCTGCATTGTAAGGGAATACTTGGAGATGGAGTTCCAAGAACTTCAGCAGGACGGCACTTTGAGTTTTCCATTTGACCTCGAAAGAGTTATTGACGATTTCATCCTGATGGCGTTTTTCGTCGGCAACGACTTCCTCCCCAACCTTCCCGGGTTACATATCAATGAAGGCGCACTTGCAAACATGTTCAGGATTTACAAGACCGTTTTGCCTCAATGCGATGGATATATCAACGAAAATGGTGTAGTCAACATGTCTCGTTTGGACAAGCTATTGACAGAATTGAGTAAGCTTGAGTTAGTGTCCTTCGAAAACGAAATCTCGGATGAAAAGTGGTTTGCTGCGAAGCAATTTGAGAAAAAGCTGGAAGCCAAAGAAAAGACAAGCAGTAAGAGTACGAAGACGGGGCAGCTCGTCATCACCTCATCCCAGCGCGATCTCTGGAAGCAAAGGATACGGCCTTATGTGTCGAAGCGCTCGAATGAGTCGCTTGACCTCGGCTCTAATTTGAAGGCTGCGGATCGCAAGTTTGTGCAGGACCTCGCAGACGCCATGCACATCAATTGGGCGACGAAGGAAGACGAAAATGCGGACCGCCATCTGATTTTGTCATTTCCCGCCAGAGGTAAAGGTCAGGATGGGGATGATGAAGACGATGAGGAAGAGGAGGGAAATCTGGCAGCTTATCGCGTCATCAAGTCGTACGACAAAGCTGCCGTTGTGGACGTCACCGCAGAGGATGCTCAGCAGCATTATGAGAAGCTTTACCAGGTCAAGTACGCCGCCTGGAAAACCAAGTATTACATACAAAAGTTTCCGGAATGGCCAACAGACAAGTTTGACAGCGAGCAAGTTGCTTTGTGTCAAAATTATGTGCAAGGTCTGCAATGGGTCCTGTTTTATTACTATCGGGGGATCGCTTCATGGCCATGGTTCTACCGTTATCATTACGCGCCATTAATTTCTGGTAAGAATGCACGCTCCATTGATATTGACTTTTCTCGCGACTCACCTGACTAGACGTCGCCAAGGGACTGGGCGCAGATCTCCAGTTCAAGAAAGGCCAGCCATTTAAGCCGTATGAACAGCTTATGGGTGTTTTGCCCGATCGAAGTAAGAAGATCGTCCCCGTGGTGTACCACGATCTGATGACGAATCCCAATTCCCCGATCATCGACTTCTACCCCAGGGACTTTGAATTGGACATGAACGGCAAAAAAATGGATTGGGAAGCCGTGGTCAAAATCCCCTTCATTGACGAAAAGCGACTGCTTGACGCAATGGCTACGAAGAACGATCTTCTGGAGCCTGATGAAAAGGCCCGGAACGGCTTCAGTGTGCCTCTGAAATTTACGTACTCCCCCGATGTCTGCTTCACATACCCATCTCCGTTGCCAGGCATCTTTCCAGAGGTGCAAAATTGTCGTTGCATCGAGAACATATTTGATCTGCCTGATGTGGAAGGCCTGGACTACGTCTCTGGGCTTACAAATGGAGCACTGGTCAAGCTCAAAGCGCTCGCGGGGTTTCCCACACTGCACACCCTGCCCTACACTGCGCAGCTGGTCGAGGGCTACGGCATCAACGTCTTCCAGCAGGACAGCAGAAATCCGAGTATCGTGGTGACGCTGACCGATACCAACCTACGGACCAGTGTGGAGGCTTGGAAGGCGAAATTGGGGCAGCGTTGTTACGTGGGCTACCCCTTCCTTCAAGAGGCCAAGATTGTCAAGGTTCAGGACGAGCTCTTCACTTATGAGCTGGCAGAGAACGAGGCAGACGTCAAAATGAGAGACCATACCAACCGCGAGGCTACTGAATTTTCCAGAGAAGCCGATTTCCTCGAAAACTGGCACGCCAAGCGATTAGGCGTGGCGATCGGACAGGTCGAGTGTCTAGTACATGTTCACATGCTCAAGGGTCTCATCAAGACAGAAGAGGGAGCCCTTATCAAAGAGTATGGCGAGAACCCGAGCATTCGCAGCACATATGCATCACAGACCATCGTCGACGAGGTCGTCAATGAAGACGAGCGATTCCTCGAGAAGGAAGCACTTCCCATTGAAGAAGAACTTCCTCTCGGCACGCGGGCCTTCTTCCTGGGAGAATATGCGTACGGCAGACCGTTGGAAGTAATTGGACACATCAAAGGCAGAGCGGAAGTGGTCGTGTCGACGCCGAAGCACAAAGAGCCCGACTTTGCCAAAAGCATAATACGCCAAGCCGAGCGCACCAACCCATACACGCCATCTTTCGCTGTGGCAAAGCAGCTGGGCATCCATCCACTCATCTTGAGCAAAATCACATCTTCCTTTTTCGTCAACACAGCCGGATCATTGAAGCTGAATCTTGGTCTTAATCTGAAATTCGAAGGACGCAAAATGAAGGTGCTGGGATACTCTCGAAAATCTCAGACTGGTTGGGAGTTTAGCGTCCTGGCGATCAAACTCATTGCCGAATACATGGTCACTTTTCCCGACTTTTTCGTTGGCATTCAAAAGGAGCCGCAGAAAAGTGACATAGAAGAAACAGATATCTGGAAAGACCCCAAGGTTGCGTCGCAACGCATGAAGGACGTCGTGGCATGGCTCAAGAAGCAGCCCAAGCTTGAGAGGGTTCCCCTGGAGGCTGAGCAGCTCGATTCTGAGATTGTCCAAGCTTTGGCCGTCGCGGGAGAACATGTCAATCTTGCATCTCAGGATTCCGCCATCAAGAAGCTCAAGGGAGTACCCCGCGCAGCAATCCTGAAGCCGTCCGATGCAGAATTGATCCTGGGGAACCAGAACTTCAGCCTAGGCGATCGGGTTACGTTTGCTTCGTCGGCCGGCAAAGTTCCCATTGCCACGAGGGGGACGGTCGCCGGAATCAGCCGAACAGCGACTGCCCTCCTTCTGGATGTAGTATGGGATACCTCATTCATGAGCGGCACCACCATAGGAGAGCGTGCGCCCATGTTCCGAGGTCAGACCGTGGCTGCATCATCGGTCCTGAACACCACTGACAAGCAAGTCATCTCTGCGTCGAGCAAATCGCAACAGCAGCGAGTCACGTCGACCATGACCACAGGTTCTTATGGGTCGGTCGGTGTTCCTCAGTACCGAGACGCCCCCGCACCGGCCCCTTTGCAAGGTGGCTGGCGAGGGGCTGTCACCGGCAACGGCAGCAACACCCCGGGCAGGAATTCGCCCGGCCGAGGCCGAGGATCTGCGAACCCGGGGGCTCAGCGCGGAAGCAACGGTCGCGGGAACGGCAACGGGAGTGCTCCTCACCTGCTTCACAGCACCTTGGTCTACCGCAATGGCTCCAACGGCACGCCTGCATCGTCTGGTCAGCATGAGTACGGCCGTGGACGAGCGCGCGGGGGCTTCCAGGGTCCGCAAATCCGCCCGTACGTTACCGAGCAAACAGGCAAGTATTCGTACATGCCGCCTCCCGCGAGCCTTGATTCTCCGCGGGGTGGGCGCGGGGGCCGTGGTCGCGGCGGCAGAGGACGTGGCGGGCCAAGCAGGGGACGGGGAGAGACTGTCCCTCAATCTTGATATATTTGCTCATCATGACGCGCACCGAGATGCGTTTTCACGTTGATCTTTTCTGATCTTTTTGGTTCTTTTGATATAAATTATCATGAGCATCGCGGGCTGGCGTTGGGCTGAAAGTTCTGGGCCGGGGGCTAGGATGTGTGATTGACCATGGCGGCGATGGCGGTGTTGGCCGTACAGGAACCGGGCATGCCAATGCGCTGATTTGTTTGACATGAGATGGAGATGATGCCGATGTATTGCGTGTGGTGGTGCCGTCTGTGTATACAGGGCTTGCCTTGCAAGCGACGTGATATAAGGGTGGTATGGTTGGAGCTGTGTTTTATGAAAAGGGGACACATTTGCTACATAGTTTTTGTTTCTGCGATACGAAAAAGGGGAAAAAAAAAAGAAGAAAAGGAATTTGAACATGCCAAAACCAGCTCATACTGACCGCTTGCGACACGAAGTTGAAAGTGACGACTAGAACGGGGAATTGGCAGTCTTACGCTCTCTAGCTCTACAGACGCCTACGAACTATACTTCTGCGTCGTCTTACAAACGACAATCAGGTATGCACGAGGTAGATAGATCTACCAGCCTGCCCAGACAAGGTAGTAGATGGATACCGGGCATTGAATCGACACCAGCACACAGCCCATACCATTTCCACCCGCTCCGGCACCAGCACCGACAACGCATCCGATCCGCACAGATGTTCCCTTTCTTTCCGTATCGTGGCCGTGATCACGTCTTGCTCCCCGCCGCCCCCGCCGCCGCCTTCTTGCTCGCGGCATCCTTGCTGCGCACCGCGGGAAACTCAAACGCCTCGCTCACGGCGCCCTGGATCGGATACCAGTAGCCCAGCTTGCTGTCCATGTTCCAGGTGAGCAGGCCGACCCACGGCTGCACGTTGTAGTGCAGCTTGAGGGTGACGTTCTCGACCATGGCGACCTTGCCGATCGGGTGGGTGATTTGGTATTTCGGGCGCTGGTTCTTGAGCTTGAGTATGCCTCTGAAGGGGATGACAATGGTTTTTTTCCCCATGGTCAGTTTCACTCACGGCAGTTTCATAACAGTATGGCCCCGTTGTTTGCAAGAGGGGGAGGAGGGTAGGAGGGTGCGTGCATGTACATATATGTATATGTGTATATAGATAGGAACAGAGAAGGAGAGAGAGAAAAGGGAAGGTAAAGAGGCGAAACATCAACAAAGACATACCGGCTGGGATCAATCGTCTTGCCCGCTGAGCTCCTCACGAGCTTCTTCATCGCGACGGGCCCCAGATTTCGCAGGTGGTCGGCGCTCGGGTTCGTGATGATGCTGTCCCATATGACGGCCGAGTTTGTGGCATTGTGGCCGTCGGTTGCCGGCGACGTCGAGGGCCACTCGGCCGTCACGTAGACAAAGAGCTGCTTCGTGTTCCACGTAAAGAGGGACGACAAGTCGGCGTCGAGCGAGAACTTGATGATGGCGTATTCTTCCTTTTTCGACGAGTAGTAGTGCGGACGGCCCTTGACTCTACCACACGTTGCAACAAGTCAGTATGTTGCAAAAAGCTTTTTTCTGACCACATAGATCAAAACCCCGTGCTCGCTCTTCTCTGCACTCCCTCTCCCAACCCTCCCAACCAACTTCACCCCAGCCTTCCTTGACTTTTTTTCTTGTTTCCTTCTCTTTCCTCAGACAGTAAAATTGAAGGGAAGAAACAAAAGCTGGACCAGGTAGTGCTGGAGAACTAAATGCATCTTTACGAAAAGAAATGATACGCACACTTGCAGAGTCGTCGGGACAATTGTCCCGCTCGGCCGGCGGATAGCGAGCAGATCCGAGGCGGCGATAAAGGCGGCTAGCACACAGGCAACGGTGGTGAAGAAGCCAAAGACATTCTGGACGCGCGTAAAGGAGCTGTGCATGGTGAATTGGTGGCAGGCAGGCTTCGCTGCATGGAAGGCCTCGTCGAAGGCAACACAGGCAAGAGTCACCCCCCCCTCCTCCACATTGCCAGTCAGACGAGGTACTATTGGGTATTAGGTAGATGCCGCAAAAGATGCTCAACTACACCATCGGTAGGTTTCCTCGCAAAACAAAGTGCAGCGATGCTTCGTCGCTTTCAATCCTTTAAGAGGAGAGTTCCAGGGCGTCCGCGCCGTACCTCAATTCTTGCAAGTGAGCTAATGTTACATGATAACCGAATCAGATTCCCACCGGCCAAACCATTGGGCTTTTTCCCCCCTTCCAATACATCTGTAGCATTACCATTGTTTGTTCTTCATAATGATTTTCCTTTTCCTTCTTTGGCCCCCCCTGTGCTTGCGCCCGGTTCAATGCATCGAAACAAAAAACAACGTGTCATTACATCAGCGCCTTGAACCCTGCCTTGCGGCAACTGGCCACGAGAGACTTGACTTCCTGGGCTCGGGCACGAGTAGTCACCAGGAGCGCATCCGGAACGTCCACAATGACAAGATCGTCCACGCCGAGGCAGGCAATGAGACGACCAGAGCCTGGCACAACGATCCCGCCCGGAGCTTGCTGAGCCACCACTGCAGTCTTTGGTGAGTAACAATGCTTTCCGAGGCAACCGAGGTGTGACATACCGAGGTTACGATCACCCAAGATTCGGGGCATATTCGCCTCTGCGGGAAGCATTTCGGCCAGAGAAGAAAAGTCACCAACATCGTCCCAACCTGTGAGACTGCATTAGCCTTGTCGCTCGACACGGGCAGTGTGCCTCGTCGTTTCTTACCGAAAGTGGCGGGAATGACAGCAACCTTGCCCTCAGCGGCAGCGGGTTCGGCAATCGCATTGTCAATGGCCACCTTTTCGAGCGCGGGCCAGACCTCACTCAAAATGGCTTCGCGCTGAGCCTTGTCCTCCCAGGCCTCGGCAATCCGCGTCAGGTCTCCGTGCAGCTCGGGCTCAAATTCCTTGACCAGGTCCATCAGCGTCGATGCCTTGGTGACGAACATGCCGGCATTCCAGCGATAGTTGCCCGAGGACAGGTACTTGGCGGCCGTGTAGGCGTCGGGCTTCTCCTTGAAGGAGCTCACCAGGCGGGCCGACGGCGCGTTAGGCACGTCCAGCTTGTCGCCGAGCTTGACGTAGCCGAAACCCGTGGCAGGGTGCGAGGGAGCGATGCCAATGGTGACGAGGAAGCCTTCCTTGGCGACCTTGACGGCCTCTGTGACCGAGTTCAGGAAGGCGTCCTCACCAGCAATCATGTGATCGGCGGCGAAGGATCCAATGACAGCATCTTGATCTCGGTGAAGAAGAATGGCAGCGGCAAGACCAATGGCCGCCATGGAGTCCTTTGGGCCGGGCTCGGTAAAGAGATTGGACGACTCGAGCTGGGGCAGCTGCGTCTTGATAGCTTCCGAGTGGAAAGGTCCTGCGACGACTGTCATCCGACCTGCACCGGCGAGAGGCACCAAACGATGCCAGGTGGACTGAAGCAGGCTGCGCCCGGACAGATCAATGTCCAGCAAGAACTTGGGATGGTTCTCGCGAGATAGCGGCCACAGGCGAGTGCCGGCACCGCCGGCGGGAATGATGACGTAGAAGCCGGGGATCTCTCGATCCATGGCTGGCACAGTCAGTTGCGGGCTTGGCGAAGGCGGCGGGATATATCTCATGGCGGGTGACAGCTTGGGTAGGGGATGAGGGCTGAAAGACCGCATCGACGTCTCAGGACCTGGTGAGAAGACGCCTAAGCCGGCGCTGTCGCGTCGACTCTTCAATTTGCAACATGCAAAAGTAAGCGGGTGAAATGCTTGTTTGGCCTTGGGTGGCCCGTGACCTCACTCACATGAGGAGGGCGTGTCGCAACTTACCAGCATGGTCTCTCTCAGAAGCTGGCTTATTTCCGTGTTGGACTGCCGCAGCTGCGTGCATTCTTGGCGCAGCTCTGACATGTCTTCATTCTGCAGCATCCAGACATTAGTGCGTGTGTGAGAACAACAAGTCTGCCCGTTGATGAAACCTCATGTTTCCTCCTTTTTCCCTCTTCTTCCTCTTCATCCTCTTCTGCTTTTTCTTTTCATACACCCTTCCCACTTTGGTCTTATTTATTTCCCAAAGACCGCAGAGCATCGCCAGCCCGTGCATAGCGCAGGTCAACGGCGCATTCGCGTCTTGTTGTTTGGTCCTGGGCCAAAACCGTGTCATGTGCGACTACGTACCTGTTTCTGGACCACGTCCATGATTTTGGCCAGGGTGGCCTCGATGCCGGTTGGTGCAGCCATAATCGAGTCGAGAGGTGGCGTTGAAGGGCAAGGAAGGTGGGAGGTTTTCAAACGAATGTATGAGCCTGTCTCAATGGCGAGAACAAGAGGATGAGATCAAGAGGATGAGGTGGCTCAGGGTGCAACAACTATTGTATTGTGTGTTGCCTGGTAGCTTTTGCTCCTGGCCAGGTTCATGACTTGGATGGACAGGTAACACGGGATGGGAAATAGAAAATTGGGTACTAGCATAGGGATGAGGGAAAAAGTGGGCAGGGCAGCTGACAGTGGCATGTAAGGTGGTTATAGCGAGCATGGCACCAGAGCTCTCCGGGTGGTCGCAGCCTCGAGCCACTAAACATGCCACTAACGCCGGCCCCGGCGGCTGCGTGCGGCTGCGTGCGTGCATTGGATCGAATTAAATCTTGCAGCTCAGGTGACCTCGAACCTCGCTGTCAAAACTTGTAGAAAGAGTCAATTCACGCGATTGCTTATTCTTTTCCTAATTCATTTTCATCGAATCGGCAGCAGAGGCAGCCGCCGCGGTGGCCCCGTATCGCGAGCTTCAGCCTTTCCTCTCCCCCTTTCCCCCCTTTTGGCCGCCTTCCCCCTTGGCCCCCCTTTCCTTCGTATTTTTTTTTTGTCACGGTCGGATTCAGCATGAACTCTCGTTTGCCGATGGCGCGTGTCGTCACTGGCCCCCTCCTACGTGAAAAGAGCATGACGAACAAGGGGGTGGTGGGAAATGACAATTTCCCATCCCGGCTGAAGGGCCCGAGCCAGTGCCAGACGGACCAATCCGCCTTTGTCACAAACTCGCTAAATCTTCTAGTCGCTCTGCTTGCGGGCTCGCCCTCCGCTGCTCCCGTCTTCCCGCATGCGCAGGGCCATTCGTTGATCGGGTCCATCGACGTTGCACAAGAAGATTAAATTTGTACAATGCGGCAAGAGAGCCCGCCCTGGCCGTTTTACTGCTTGGCGAAATGAGCTGCGCCGCCCGCAAATGCATCTTACCCCGCACGATTGCCCAGATTGTGTGTCGCGATATCCGTATCAGAGTGTTTTTCCCTCGTGTGCGTGCCGAGCACGGTACATACATAAGGTAATTATAGAATCGGCGAGGGGGCAGTGCCAGGGGCACGTGCCAGCGAGGCACGCTAACGTGATGCACGAGACTGCCAAGTGTTGGCTGGCAGGCAAGACTTCAGTCACTTCTGCCGAATGCGGAGGCAATCCAAGATCCACCAGATGAACGGCTACGGAGTACAGCGTACAACGAGGGGCAGCTTCATTTGGGATTTTGTCAGGGGAGCCGAGCATTTGCCACAGCAGGTTAGTATCCTGCCTAATCCCTCGCCTAATACTTCATGCCGGGTGCTGATTCCATGAAGAGACTCGGTGATCATTGCTCGCTCTGCGTTTGACATTCGGTTGCACTGCTGTCAGTTGGCACGTTGCGCCTGCCGTTTCCTTCCATCTACAAGTTGAATGCTTGACCTGACCACCACAGAGCGCGTCCCCCCTCTCCCAGTTCCTGCCTCAGGTAGCCAGCCAGCGTAGACTTGTGCATCAGACCCATTGATGCTCAAGCGCCTTGAAAGAGTCAGGAGGAGCTCATCGCCGCGGCGTCCGAGCAAGCCTGGGCTGTTCGACCGTCGGTCTTCATACATACGCTCTGTCTAATCCTCGAAGGCTACGCGCGGTGTTTGATATCGTCTGACGGATCGATTCTTGTTTCTCCTACTCAGTGTAGTGAGCAAGCGCTGACAGCGACATTGAACTCGATGCGAATGATTCTCTCAGCACGTTGCTGAATCAGAACTTCACACCCGTCGCTCTTATGTGAGCGTGCCGTAAAGCTCCGGAAATCGCAATCACCAACGCAGCTCATCTGTGGAACATTGATCTATGAATCTGACTACACGAGGTCTGTAACGGATCTCGGAGCCCCGGGAACCAGATCACGAATTGTTTCCTTGCTGGGGGAATGCGATCACTGGCAGGGCAACATGTGACGCTGGCTCACTGTTCACGCTGAATGCATTGCACGTCTCAATGACCTTAGCGTTTTAGCTATTGCTGCGTCTTGTGTCACCAGATACCAATGGGTCTCTGATGATTGCTGATGTTTGCTGTCGTCTTCCATCTGTTGCACAATAGACAGATACCTTCAAGCGTAGCTCCGCATTCCCTCGCAGAGTAGTCGCACAGTAGCTCATCGACGCGTGACGAAGTATCTGCACGATGATTGGCTAGGCGACAACGAGCAAGAGCCTCATCAAGCCAACTCACGCCCAACCACGACCAGCTGCCTCATGCATCTCTTCATCCACTTTTCCTGAGCCTACAGAATAGCTTCTTGATGCTTCGGCGACCCAAGCGACCATCGTCAGGTATTTTTCAGACCCAGAGCCATCTTCCAGAGCCTGCCAGTCTTGCTCATCGCCTCGCCGTTGCGTGCCACGCAGGCATAGTCATGACCTGGGCGGGAAAGCTGCGCCGCCCGTGGGAGCCATGAGCCCGGCTACCACTCGAAACAGAGCAAGCTACGGAGGATCTCCAAAGGCATGTTTTGAGACTCGCGGCGGTGTTCAAGCTCGACGTCACATTCCCTCGTTGCCGTCCTCATTGAATCACGGCATGCAGCCGGTGGCAGGGTTGGCCCCCGCGAGTGGCCGCCCTCGTCCCCTCCCCTTCCGCCCCGCTAAAATGTCGTGAACTGTCAAACGGGCCAGCCAAACCGAATTCCGCCGCTGACCAGACGCCAGCACAAACCGCCAATTTCGCCAAGTGTTCATGTTCGAACTAAGCCTCACAGCTCACCGGCACGGCGGTAAGATGACGAGTTTTATTGAGCATTTATTTCATCGCCCTTGCAGTGTATTTTGACTCGTTCTGTGCAGAGGTAAACCGTCTACCGCCCGTGGCGTCCACACCGACGACGTCCCCAGCCCAACCTGCGCTCAACGGAAGCTGGAAAATCGTCAGAGCGCTGCAGCGCCACGCAGGAATATTGCCTCTGTGCCAGGAAGTACACGGCGATCTACATGGGAGTACGCATGGAATCAGTCTTTGCCTCTGTTGACGCATCTCGGGGTACTGATATTGATGCAGCCCTATCGTTCGATATCATTCCGCGGCGCACTCATTTCCCGACTATGGGTATGCCTCCGTTGTGCCAGTATGTTTCGACCACAATGCTAATGAATGGATCAGGAGCCGTCGAGATAGAATGTCTTCGAAGGAGCGATTGGTCCGTGTTCATTCAAACCTAGTGCCGTTCACCCTCAAAGCTGACTATCATCAGAGGAAAATCAACGGCGCCACCCCGGGAGGTCTGGATACTATCGCCAAAACATGTCCTCAGCCACTCTCGAGCACGTTGAGAGGATTGGACGACATGTGGAACATTCATCCGAACTCTGTCGACGATAACCGCGAATCTTTGCCACACTCTCCCAGTCCTCCTCAATCCACCAGTCACTACTGGAACCCCGTTGGGCAGAGATGCTCGGCCCCCCAGGCAGGGTCAGTCAAGAAAGGACGTAGATTGAGTCTAGGGCAGCCTGGAGACCCTGCAACACCCAAAGAATATCAAAACATATATTCCCTTAATCAGCAGCGCAGTTCCCGAGCTGGGAGGCGACGTCCAATCCACGACCGACCAAGCCCGCCCGAAATCGCCCCGGATGTTGACGACGAGACCAACAGCCCGGATGCCTTATCGACACCTCACGAATTTCCCCTGACAAAACAACTGTTCAAGACACCAAAGCGGTCGCGGCCAGTGGACAACACGACTGAGGCGGGCGCTCATTTTAAACGCCAAAAGACCGGACCACCGCCGGAGTGCATCGATTCGGAGCTCGATTCGGAGGATGAGTTGAGTAGAGACCACATTGGATTGCCGAGAAAATCCAGAACTGAAGGCTGGGTGAAGTCCAAACACCCAACTTCGAGAGGCGATATTCAACCCACGCTCTTCTCCAGCGCCAAGCCACTCCATCGGTCCCCATTGCGGCACGACATTCAGCTAAAGCTGCGTGTGAGGCAAGCCGTCTGCGGAAAAGAAATGTACAATGGGCACGATAGCGGAAACGCGACTCCATTGATCTTGCGTCAGGCGACGCCCACCTTGCACTTACGCCCAATGACGTCAGAAAATAAATGCCAGACTCTGCCGTGGCTGGAGATTGATATGGAGGGCATTAAAGCGCTCGAACATGCTGTTCCGAAGAGCACCTGCGTTCGCATTACTCGACCACGAGGCCAAGGAATAGAAGGAAGTCTGTGGTTGAATTTCCAGGACCAGAACGACGCAAAACAATTCGTCAGCGCAGTCGACCCTTCCAAGGCTTCAGAACAAGACGTGTAAGTGAACCTTGTCCTTACCAGACCCTCATTTTCTCGCTTGCGTTGCGGGCCAGGTCATGGCATCAGCTGATCATTTCGGGCTGACATTGCCATTGAAGACAAGATCTCGAAAGGAAATGGCGGAAGGCCCTGGATGAGACGAGAAATTATTGCGCCTCATATGCATTCTCTGCTGATGCACATGCTGCGTCGCCTAAAAATCATCGGTTGGGTAAGCCTCGATACGACAGCCCATCAGCTACGCGCCCGATAGGCCGCGACGCGGTCAGCAGTGCAGACCGAAGGACGAGACTGGTGGATCAAATGCAAAACGCATACACTGAGATTGAACCCGGAAGACCATCAACTCAGGCCGGCAAGGAAGACTCGGAGCTCGTTGTCAATCGTCCCATGACGCGATCTACACGTCAATCGGTTCCGACCTACGTTCACCGTGAGTTGAGCCCAGATCGCTGGACAAGTCGCAATCTTGATTGGCGAAAGCGATGGCCTAGATCCTTGATATTCCCTGCCACAGGCAAGAACAGGGCCACTGTGGATCAGAAGGACATTGAGAGACTTGATGAGGGCACCTTTCTTAATGACAACCTAATCCACTTCTACATACAATATCTCCAGCATCAAATCAGGGCCGACAACCCCAAGCTCCTTGACAGGGTCTACATGTTTAACACCTTCTTCTTCGAGAAGTTGAGGTCATCGAAAGGGAACATCAACTATGACGGTGTCAAAGGATGGACTGCCAAATTTGACCTCCTCGCCTTTGACTACATTGTGGTCCCCGTCAACGAGCAGGGTCATTGGTACCTGGCAATTGTGTGCAATGCTCCCAACGCACTCGATGACACACCTGAAGGGCAGAAGGATGCTCAAGGCAGCAAAGGCTCGTCCCCCAAGATGGCCTCGATTGAGCGAAGTCTTTCCGACATCACCATCGGTAACGAAGCTGTCGACAAGCAGTCTGTTGATGACGAACTCTCGGCTCAAGATCCAATTAACTCGATGAGACCTCCCTCCGGGTTGCCCGATTCGCCAATGCCAAATCGACCAAGCGTTCTTACCCCCACAAAGCAACATGATCCGCTGTCACCTCGAATAGTTGTAATGGACTCACTGGGCGCCTCTCATCCAGCAACGACGAGAGCGCTGAAGGATTATCTGATTGCGGAAGCGCGAGAGAAAAAGGGTGTTGGGCTGGCCACACTTCCCCGGGGTATGACGGCCAAAGGGCTGCCTCAGCAGAACAATGGCTGTGATTGCGGACTTTTTATGCTGGGTTATCTGCAAAATTTTCTCAAAGATCCAGATGAAAGCCTCCGTCAAATAGTGCATAAGGAGCCGCCCGGCTGGGACTTGGACCCATCTCGATTGCGCAACCAGATGCGCGAACTTCTATTTGAATTACAACAGGAGCAGGAGGAGCGCACTAGGCAGGAGAAGCCAACAAAAAATACGTCGGCAGGAAAGGGAAAAGCCACAGCCACAGCAGCAGGAGCATCTCCGCAGATCCAATCGGCACGTCCAGAGCCGGAGCACCCTGGAGAGGATTCCGCTCCTCCACCCCCAAAAGCTGTTGCTAGTGAAGTTGTCGTATCTTCGCCCGAGGTCTCACTTCCTGATGGAATCGAATTAGATGACAACGATGACTCTCTCAGTCTGACATTGCATGGAGAACCTGACGGGCACCAAGTACCCAACGATTCTCCGCCTGACAGGACAAGGTTCAATCTCGAATTTCAACGATCTCCCATTATGAGAAATGAAACACGGCAGACTATTGAGACGCAGAGTTCCATGGACACGAAGGAGGACGATCTCAAAGTGGACCAAAGTCCAACGACAGCCCGCGGTGCAGCATTTGTGGCCACTCTTTCTAGCTCCTCCCAAGAACAGGAGGTAGTCGTCATTGAGGCTTCACCTGCGCGAAGTAGGCTTTACGAGACTGAGCCTACAGACGACGAAGACGTGACGATTACACTGTCGACGGCAAGAAAGAAAAGGCCCAGACGTATCAGCTCATCACCAGATATGGTCGATATCATCAAATCGAGCCAGAGCGCCTCGTCGCAGAAGCCGGAAGCGTGGTATGACGGGATAGCGAAATCTGTTGACCTGACTTGACGTTTACAGAAATGCTTCAGCATAGCGGCAAGCTGTGCCAGTGTTGAGTTTCATCCACTATCTATCATCCCTTTCTTCTGGAAGGAAAGGGGGGCTTGCATGAGCAATGGTGGTCAACGTGCGCCCAGCAAATTATTCTAACTTCTGTTTCTTCCTGTATGGCTACAGCAACAACATTTGTTCGAAAAGAAGACGTCTGATGAACAGCATTCCTGCACAGCATGAGAAACTGGCGTTGTTTGGATGGAATGGGTAACCCTCTTGTAGGACGAAGAAATGAAAGAAACGTGGATTCGCTCCGGTATTCAGGGAGGAGAGCAAGTATGTCAGCGATTTTTTTGCTTTCATTGACGGATGGCCCGAGCACGAAGTAATTTGAGCGAGGATAAGTCATCGCATTTCCGGTTGTGTGTTTTCGGCACGTAGGGTTGACAGCGGACTCACCGTTCGATACTGCTGTCTCGATCGAGTTATGAATGGCATCTTTGCAAAAAACGGGCTGTCTCTCAAGAATCAGCGTGGTTCTCGCTATGAGGAAACAAACAATCCTAGGCAGCGGGAGAGACGGTGTCTGGACCATTGTTTTCTGATAGTTTGGAGATGTATTGAATCTAAAAAGAGAACCATGGTTTTCCGTGACGCACTGAAGCCAGACCTTGACGCGCCGACCATGAAGTTTCTAGTAACATATGGAAGATTATACATGACGCTGCCGCTTGCTATGATTTCTCCTCATTGCCGAGCGGCACAGACGCTGCTTCGGCGTCACCTCCATTGACATTTTGATGCTTCTGTTGTGATCCTGATGATGATGATGATGGTGCCCCTCGCCTTGGAATCTCAAATATGACGCCGCCGTTGCGCACCCCCTTCTTGCATACTTTCCACCGCCCGAAGCGGTGTTCCTGCGCAATGGCAGCGACTACGCACAAGCCATCCGCGCCGCGCTCCCCCCGTTCAAAAAAGGTGATATCGTTGATGATGCCGGGGATAGGACGCTGCGAGTTTCGCCGATTAAGGTCGGCGGCCTCCTCGTCTGCACCGCCGCCAACGGAATTATTGTCGTACTCATCGGGATAATTACCGAGTACGCCGACCAGCTCGAGTCGCTTCTTGTCCTCTGTGAGTTTCCAGACGCGCACGTGTCCGTCCCAACTGCCGCTGAGAACAACATCTGAGTAGGGCACGGTGCGGAGAGCGGTGATCCAGCGGGGAGTGGGCGCGGGAACGACTCTCCTGGGGTCGGGGTCGACTTCTGCCGAGGCGTCTTCGGGCCTGAGAGCCGGATCGAGGCCGTGTGCGATGGGCTGGATGAAGACGGGCTTCTTCTTGGTGGTGCTCCAGAGGGAGATGGCGCCGTTGTCGCTGCCCGTGACGAACAGGTCGTCGTCGATCATGGCGATGCGGTCCATGCTGCCCTCGTGCAGCAGCGATCGCGCATCAACGCCGCTGGGGGTGTTCTTCTTATCGGCGCCGCCCCCGCGGAAGACGAGTTGTGATTCCTCCACCACTTTCCATAGCCGGGCTGTCTTGTCACGGGCGCCGACGCTGACGCACCGCTCTTGAGCGAGGGCGTCGATGTCGACGACGTGATCCTGGTGGCCGAAGAGCGTCTCGACGTAGGCCAGCTCGTCCAGACTCCATACCTTGACGGTCCGGTCCTTGGACGCAGAGTAGAGCTGATTCGTACCGCGACGGAAGGCGAGGGCCGTAACGGCATCGCGGTGGTGCGACAAGACCTTGATTGGCTGCAGGGTGGCTGCGTCGTATACAATGAGCTTCTTGTCCTCACCGCCCGTGACGACAAATTTGCCGTCGGGCGAAGCTGCCACCGCCAGAATGTGCCCGGTATGTCTCTTGTAGTTCTTGTCTTTGCTCTTTCTCTTGTCACCCCGGATCCAAGCCTCGAGTTCGGGTCGTTTCCTCGGTGGAGCGTCTGGTTTCTTTGGCTTTCGCCTCGTTGTTTGGGGAAATTGATCTTTGGGAAGATCTTGCGTCTTCCACTTGTGGAGCGTCAGGTCTTTGCTGACGGTGTATATGTAGGGACTGCACGAGGCAATCGAGGTGATTGAACTGGTGTTTGACCGGAAGAAAGTCTGCGAGACCCTGTCAACGGCTATTTCAGACGATAATTGGCGATAGACTCGTCCCTTGGTCTCGGCCACATCTTCTGCCAAGCGTCTGGCTATGTTGTCTCGGTCGACATCGGCAGCGTCGAAGCCGGCCTCGTCAACGTGCTGCTTCACATTTTCAAGATAGCGCTCTGCTAGCCGCCGCCTCTTGTCGGCCGCCGTTTCTGCTTCGTCGTCGGAGCTCTGGCGGTCTTCTACTTCTTTGTCACTGCCCGTGTCAGAGACACTGTCTATACTGTCGCTCTCGTCGGTGTCGCTGCCGGAGATTGAGTCATCTCGCTCCGTTCTCCTCTTGCTGGTCGCTGCGGTGCCGGCTCGAGCAGATGTCTTGGAGGACGCCGTGTTCTTGGTGGTACGGGCAACTTTCTTCTTTGGCGCATCTTGGGCGACAGGCCGCTTCCGCTTCTTCTGGGTCCCAGGAATGGTGAAGAAGGACGACATGTTCGTGCGCGCCCTGGAAGAAATCTGACGGCGCCGCTCTTCACTGTCCTGTCCCGTCCAAGACCAAAACCAAGTAATCCCAGTCGCCGCAGAGAATCGCTGCCCAGGAAAAAAAAAAAAAATCCCAAGCTCGGTGGATCGGAAAATGGTAGCCCCGCTATGGACCGACGTGGGGGAGCGGCCAACTGCAGTGCGGCCAGACTGGCGGTGACGCATGGCACAACCCCAATGGCGTGGGCCTTGGGTACCTGGGAGCAAGTACCAGCTAGCTGGCTGACGCGCGAGAGCGCTACAGCCTAATCGGTTTATGCTGGACATGATCAACTACTGGTGACCCGGAGCTCGTAGCACCACGACAAGCTCCTCATTGCCTTGACAGTCAGGGACTACGACACGACTCATCAGCAAAGATTCTTTCCCAACGCTAGCATGTAAGTGCACATGTCGTGCCTGGCGCAATTCTGCCAAGAAATCTTGTCTTTTCTGACCGGCCGTCCAGGGAGGTCTTGTTAGGAATCACTGGCAAGGACTTTACCATCATTGCCGCCTCCAATGCGGCCATGCGAGGTGCAACGATCCTCAAAGCTACCGACGACAAGACGAGACCTCTCAACAAGCACACCATGATTGCCTTTTCCGGGGAAGCGGGAGATACTGGTATGGATCGAGCGAGACGAAGCGGTTTCGATGCAGCCATGGCCGAGACTCGATGCTAATGCGTCCCCAGTTCAATTTGCCGAATATATCCAAAGAAATGCTCAGCTCTATTCAATGCGAAACGAGACTGAGCTGTCTCCCTCTGGTTTAGCTCACTTCGTGCGTGGAGAACTTGCTTCCAGTCTGCGATCACGCCATCCCTACAATGTGAACCTCCTGATGGGCGGTGTTGATCCCATCACTGGCCAGCCCCATCTGTACTGGCTCGACTACTTGGCTTCTTTGGCCGAGGTCCCCTATGCCGCTCACGGCTATGCTCAGTGAGTTACTGGCCACCTGCATCTGGTAAAATGCGGCTTACCTTGGCTGATTCTAACCATTTCCTCCGCCACGCAGGTACTATTGCTTGTCTATTCTCGACAAGCACCACCATCCTGACATCACTTTCGCACAAGGCATCAAGTTGCTGACGTTGTGTACGGACGAATTGAAACGGCGATTACCGATAGATTTCAAGGGTATGACAGTCAAGGCTATCAAGGCGGATGGGATTATAGACTTTGAGTTTGACAATGATAAAATTGTGAAGAGCGCTTAGGTTTTGGACAGAAGTAAAGACAGGACTTGTACTAATATCACATTGCCTGCCTCAAAGGCGACTATGTGAAATGGCGTCTTCGCACCGGGGAGCCTGTGTTGCAAGCATATTGTGCACAATGAACTATCTGGTCGTCGAACAAGCCGCCTCTCTGCGGCGACAGGACGACTCGTGTTGTCGTTGAATTCGAATGCTTCTGATGAGGCGGCACGAGCCATTGTCGCCGTCTCGAAATGTGTGTAGGCTTTGCCTGGGATTTGTTCCGATGTCTGATTTTGCTCAAGCCGCGTTAGGGCCGTTGCCTCGACTTCTCCTCAGTCTTTTGCTACTTTCCCAATGATGTCTCTAAATCTGCTGGCTATTGACCTACCGAAGTGGGAGAGTAAGTTGCGCTGGCTGCATCCCGATGTCGACTTGACAAGACGTAGTATTTGCTGGTTCACGTCACAACGAGCTGCAGAACCGCACCGACCGAAACAGGCACGGCACAAAACCTCTCGGACATGAGAGCGTACGTGCCCTGAAATGCCTTCGTATGCAGGAGTTTTCTATTCATCGGCAAATACCTTTGTTTCTGCCGCATCCTCCCAAGTGATCGACGTGCTAGAGGACAGCCTTTCCTGGCCCAGAAGGAAATTGGCAACGGCCGATTAGGTCTCACAACAACATTTCACTGCATCAAGTCGTGTAACGTATCGGCCTGCGAAAAGTCCATGACACAAGTTCTGAATGAAGACTGGTCCTGCTCCGTTACACATTTTTGCAAGATTGGTGATCGGGACCAGCCGAAACGGCAGTTTGAGCAACAGGCGGTGCTGGCCCACATGAGGGGCGGACGGCAAGCATCAATGTGCATACGGCGGCTCCTATTGATATACCGTTGGTGTGGCACAGGCCTGACGGCCTTTTGGGATTAATAAGAAGGAGAGGGACAGCAGAGGCAGACCGCTCCGTCGCTGCCAAGGAGCGCCACAGTACTGGCGTTGGCCTTTCGCTGTACCGAGCGTTAGAAAGAGGCTACTTATCGGAATGGCCGCGCGCAATCACTGCCTCATTTAGTAGGGAGTATTTAATATGACCAGGGAGTATTCGAAGGTATTTCTCCGGGTTCTAGGCTGGCGAATCGCGCGGACGGAGTGGCCGCAGGGACCAAGCTGCACATGCAAACCAACCGTGATGGAGCTTGGGTCGGCGTGTTCGGGTGTCGCCTCTCCACCGTCAACGAATTGGCGCATTCCTGAGCAGACGAGAGCAGACGAGACCCGACCAGACACTGCAGCCTCGGAAAGCATGGTGATCCCGCCTCATGCTCACCGCACCCAAGCCATTTGAACTTCTCGTTGGCCACGACGGGTTTCGGGGGCTGCTGCAGTCGCTGTCAGTGGCTGTTCAGGCCATCTCGGTGTCCACCTGCTCTCCAGATGTTCCCACTTTCCTGCTGCCGCATCCCTTCCGAGACTGCCAGGCCGTGCCTTGGCCTTGGCTTTGGCCACTCCGTCTGCCAGCTGGCAGCGCACACCAGCGAGGCAAGCTGGCAAGCAAGCACGAGCACCACATGGAGGAGGAAAATTTTTTGACACTGGGCGATGTGGCGCTAGCCCGTTCTTGGCCACCCGCCATAGTTATTTTTCCTCTCCGGGAGACCACCCCCCTTGCTGCTTTCGCCTCCAAACGGCTCGCTCGTCCATTTTCTTTTTCTCCCACAACTCAAGCCTCAACCACAAATCCTTCCAATTTCTTCCCCCCTCTTCTCCCCTCATCCTCACTCATCCAAAAGCATTTCAGAGCCGGTCGTCTTTTCTTGTTCATTCCTTGAAGTTTGAGATCTTCGAGGGACTGCACATGCATCGGCTCTCTGTGTACTGATTTTCTCGAGCGAAAAACAAGTTAGGGGCACGCCTTTTGTCCTTTTCGTTCTTTTCATCGCTCGCCAAGTTTCTGTCATCGTTGACTAAATTCTAGCGAGAGACAAACTTCATTTGTGACATTCGCTCTTTCGCCATCTTTGCGAAAGTGATCTTTCTCTACTATAATACTGACGAGGCCATTTTTTCACAATTGCCTCTCGTCTTTGATAGATCCGGGGATAATCTTTGCATTCACAAGACTACCTCCTGACGATTCAAATAAAAGAACAATCCATCATGGCTGATCAACTCGACATGGGAGGCCTGAACCTTGGCAACGGCCCTCCAGGCCAGCAACGATCTTATATTCCTCCTCACTTGCGCAACCGACCTTCTGGACCACCTCCGAATAATGGTCCCATGCCTAATGGTGCTCCCAACGGGGCACCTGGTGTAGTTCCCAATGGGGCACCAAACGGTTTGAATAACAGCACCTGGGCCGGGTCAGTATTGTCTTCCTCGATCCCCATCTGGCCCCCTCTGGCCTCGCTGGTTCCAGTTGATCACATGCTTTTGCATCTAGCTAACTTGATCGTGTAGCAACAACAACTACGGCGGTCGTCCGAACAATTGGAGCAACGGGCCCGAGGGTGGTGCTCCTCCCTTTCAGAACAACCGTCGTGGCGGCGGATGGGGAGGCCGCGGTGGTGGCCATGCTGGTGCAGGTGGCCAAGAAGGTGGTGGTCAATCATATTCCGCCAGAGGCTCCGGTGACGGCCAGTGGCGTGATGGAAAACACGTTCCCGGTCCCTCCAACGCCAGGGTGGAACGCGAACTTTTTGGTGCCATTGACGATCCTTCTAAGCAACACACCGGTATCAATTTCGAGAAGTACGACGACATCCCTGTCGAAGCTTCTGGCCATGATGTGCCTGAGCCCGTCACCCAGTTCTCTACACCGCCTTTGGATGAACATCTCTGCCGCAATATCGAGTTGGCTCACTACAAAGTTCCCACTCCCGTTCAGAAGTACTCGATTCCCATTGTCATGGGGGGTCGCGATCTCATGGCCTGTGCTCAGACGGGTTCAGGAAAAACGGGTGGCTTCCTCTTCCCTATCCTTTCTCAAGCCTTCATCAACGGCCCCTCGGCTGTGCCAGCTAATGCTGCAGGCCAGTTTGGTCGTCAGCGCAAGGCTTATCCCACGTCTTTGATTCTGGCTCCCACCCGTGAGCTTGTCTCTCAAATCTACGACGAATCTCGAAAATTCGCCTATCGGTCCTGGGTCCGTCCTTGCGTCGTTTACGGTGGCGCTGACATCGGCTCTCAACTCCGGCAGATTGAGAGAGGCTGTGATCTCCTTGTTGCCACCCCTGGCCGCCTCGTTGATCTTCTTGAGCGTGGGCGTATCTCTCTTTGCAACATTAAGTATCTTGTTCTGGACGAGGCCGATCGCATGCTCGACATGGGTTTCGAGCCCCAGATCCGCCGCATCGTCGAGGGCGAAGACATGCCGACCGTTGCCGACCGTCAAACGCTCATGTTTTCTGCTACTTTCCCACGCGATATTCAGATGCTTGCCCGAGACTTTTTGAAGGACTACGTATTCTTGTCTGTTGGGCGAGTGGGTTCTACCTCGGAGAACATCACCCAAAAGGTTGAATTTGTTGAAGACATTGATAAGCGATCCGTGTTGCTTGACATTCTTCACACTCATGCGGGAGGCTTAACCCTGATCTTCGTTGAGACCAAACGCATGGCAGATACCCTCTCCGACTTTCTCATCAACCAAAATTTCCCGGCCACCTCTATTCACGGCGACCGCACGCAGCGTGAGCGTGAGCGTGCGCTCGAATACTTCCGCAATGGCCGATGCCCCATTCTTGTCGCCACAGCAGTTGCCGCTCGTGGTCTCGACATTCCCAACGTGACGCATGTCGTCAACTATGATCTCCCTACAGATGTTGATGACTATGTGCACCGCATTGGTCGTACTGGTCGAGCAGGAAACACCGGTATCGCCACTGCTTTCTTCAACCGTGGCAACCGTGGAATTGTCCGTGAGCTCATGGATCTTTTGAAAGAGGCCAATCAGGAGGTTCCTCCATTCTTGGAAGCTATTGCTCGCGAGTCCTCATTCGGCGGTGGTGGTCGTGGTGGACGATCTCGAGGAGGAGGAGGCGGCGGCCGTGGCGGTGCCTCCCGCGACTTCCGCAAGTATGGCGGCGGTGGCGCCGGCGGCGGTTTCAGTGGCAACAGCGGCGGTGGTTTCGGCGGCCCTCCGCAGAGCTCTGGCTATGGAGGAGGCTTCAGCGGTCCTCAAGCTGGTGGCTACGGCGGCGGCGGCTACGGCGGCGGCGGTGGCGGCAACGGTGGCGGCTACGGCAATCCTGGTGGTCCAGGTGCCCAGTCCTGGTGGTAGGACCTATTGAACAGGGAAATGCGGCTCGATCGAAGTCGGGCGCCGGCGACAAATGCCTGGCCGACATCTTGCTACCTGTGATCAAGCAGGGTTACTGATCTTTTCGCACTATTCTTTCCGTCGCGTACATCACTTTCAACTTACTTTGTTCTGGTTGATTTATATTCGTTTCTATCGACTTTTTCGACGACACGGCGACATCATGACCCGCAAACACTGACGAGTGCCGATACGGTTTGCCGGCCTTATGGCAGTAACGATCAGGGGGCATTCACGAAGCATCTGATAGATTGCATTTGATTTGATTTCGTCACCCTCCTCTTTTGATACCCCTTAGATCGAGACTTGGCGGAACACGAAGTCACTGGCGGAAACGTGGTGAACGATGGATCTGAAATCCCAAACGCAGGTCCGGTCACGAGCATCACGATTCTGCATGTTTCTTTCTGCCTATAGAGGCACGGTTTCTCCTTCGAGGGGCACATTTTCACTGTCACGATAGAGGGTCATGTTATCGCCGTGAAGATATAGACAAAAGTGGATTTACTCGGTTTCTCTGGTCGGAATTGCTCATCTGGGTCCCTCCATATGGGGGCGCTTTGGGGCAGAGAGGAGAGCTAATGAACATAGACCTGGGGGAAAAGAAAGCCAATAGACAGGCTTTTGACGGTTCATATTGAGGAGACAAGGTCACTGTCACACTCGTCACAAGCTATGGATCGCGATCGGGCACAACCAGCTGCAAACAGCTCTCGCCTTCATATTTACGGCCGAAAAGCATGGAGGGAATGAGACCACGACACGGATGTATGGAGGATTACAACAGCCCCTGGTCTCAATTGCTTCGTGCCTCACAACTAAGGCTGGACAGCCAGAGTCGACTGAGGATTCCAAGAAATAAAAATCGCATTGCCGCTTTTCTGTAAATTACGGTGCAATCTCGTATTGGCAGTGATGTGATGTCGCCCGGTACACATTGAATTTCAGTGGTCGCACCGTCAGTTCCAGTCCGCTGACTAAAAGAGCAGGCGGTGTAGCGGCTTATCTACGGCAGTACTGGCCGAGGCGCCATTGCTTTACTGTAGCTTGGTCCAGTGTCGACGAAGCTCAGGGTTGCCTGGCCGCAGCGACGACACAGGCCACCCAATTCGCTCCCGAGCAGCTCCCCTCATCGTCCACGATCGACATTCGCCTTACGAGCAAGTGATCGGAGTTTGCTCCCGAAGCCAAGATGTTCAGAAACAATTACGACAACGACTCCGTCACATTGTACGTAATTTCAAGCCTGAGATCAAGCTTAGCTCTGGAAGCTCTCATTCGCATGCAGCCGGGGCCATCCGTGTCTGAGCTACCCCAGCGACCAGACTACAGCTGACATGTTACTCCCTGCTTCGGTTTTCTAGCTCGCCGCAAGGCCGAATATTTCAGATCGAGTATGCCGCAGAGGCGGTCAAGCAGGGATCCGTCGTGGTGGGCATCGTCAGCAAGACGCACGCCGTGTTGTGCGCCGTCAAGGCAAGTTTTACCAGCCCACGCATTACCTGCTACATTTTTTTTTTTCAAGCACTGTTCAGGAAGCCCTAGCTTCCCAACAACAAAAGAGAGAGGGGGGGGGAGGGGTGGGGGAGCTTGGGAGGAGGAGCACAAGAGAACACACGCTAACAGCAACGACGCTCTGATGTGAACAGAGAAACGCCGAAGAACTGTCGTCATACCAAAAGAAGCTCTTCTCCGTCGACGAACACGCGGGGATCGCCATAGCAGGCCTCACGTCAGACGCGCGCGTGCTTTCCAACTTTATGAAGCAGCAGTGTCTGGGCCACCGCCTGACATACGGCCGCGCGATCCCGCTCCGGTCCCTCGTCGACATGATTGGCGACAAGGCGCAGATCAACACGCAAATGTACGGAAAACGGCCGTACGGCGTGGGACTGCTGGTGGCCGGGGTGGACGAGAAGGGGCCGCATCTTTTTGAATTCCAGCCGTCGGGCATGACGGAGGAGATGGTGGCCTTTGCGATTGGGGCCAGGAGCCAGATGGCCAGGACGTACCTGGAGAGGCACATCGACGCGTTTGCGGACTGCTCGAGGGAGGAGCTCGTGAAGCATGGGCTCCGGGCGCTGAGGGAGAGCTTGGTGCAGGACAAGGAGCTGACGGTGGAAAACACGTCGGTGGGGCTGGTGGGCGTGGCGACGGGAGATGGACAGGGCAAGAAGACGGACTTTGAGCCGTTCAAGCTCTACGAGGAGTTTGAGGTCAAGCAGTGGATTGATGCCGTGGGAGACAGTCAAACCGGTGGTGGTGGCGGCGACGGCGCCGGCGAGGGAGACGAGACGATGGACGTGGATACTTGAAAGCAAAGCAAGAATCGGGAGGACTGGAAATGGAAACGGGACTTTGGGTCATGTATCAATCACGAAGATTTACAGTCTGCTCACACCGTCTGGCCGGCCTGTGAGCAGGTGCTTTCCCCTTTTAGACAAGTTAGGGCCAAACATGCAAAAGGGTTTGGCCATGTATTGTTACAAAGGTCAGTCTCTGCCCATGGAAATATGAGTACATTGTATATTTGTCATATCCAAGCCAGGGCCAAGCACGTGGATGCTTTGGCGATGCATGTATTGATGCGCGGCTCCCGTCCCTCCTTTCCGTTTCGACCACGAGGCTTTGGCCAACGCGTAGTGCAACGCCTTGAAACGGAGGAAGTGCGAAACGTAATGGCGGGAGACGCACAGAACACTAAGAGGCCTGCCAGGCCCGGGAAGATGGAGGCACATGTGTCTAGCTTCATGCCATCGTCTGCCCTCCCTGTCTATCAGTCTAGAGGATTCTCCATTCCGGTAAGTTCTCGGCGGCTCACTGCTTCCCCCACTGGAGTTTGAATGTGGCCTCGGAGGGCGTGTAGTGACGCAGTGCGCTCACTGCGGCCTCTGCGTTGGTGGCCGAGACGACGATGTTTTCGTTGCCGGCCTTGACGAAACCCTGCTCCGTCGCCTTGGCCAGCCACTGCACAATTCCGTCCCAGTAGCCGTCAATGTTGAGCAGGCAGATGCCCTTGCTGTGGATGCCGAGCTGGTTCCAGGTGATGACTTCGAAGACCTCCTCAAGGGTGCCGTAGCCGCCGCTCAAGCCGATGAAGCCGCTGCCGGGTCCGCCGGCAAAGACCTGCTCGGCCATGAGCTTCTTGCGCGTGTGCATGTCCTTGACGACGGTGGTGCGGCCGTAGACGGCCTCGGTGGGGACGACCTGCTGGTCGGTGTTGACCGTCTGGTAGGTGCCGTCGCGCTCGTAATGGACGAGCGCCTCGGGGATGATGCCGTGGACCGAGTCGGGCCCGTTGATGGAGCAGACCGTCTTGGCGACTTCGCCCATGAGTCCTACCGTGCCGCCGCCATAGACTTTTTTTGTTCGATCCGGGAGGGTTGAGGGTTAGTCAAGATAAGAATAAAATGAAAGCCTTGAGTAAGAATAGCAATAGGAGAGGGAGAGGGAGAGGGTAGAGAGAGGCTTCAAAAAAAAAAAGGAAGAGAGAGAGGGAGAGGGAGAGAGAGACAGACAAAGAAAAGACCAGCGCTCACTCACCGAGGTCAATGTTGTTCCTGGCCATGGCCTCGCCCAGCTGCCTCGCTGCCTCCATGTGTGCCGGGCTAGAGCCGGCGCTGGAGCCGCAAAAGACGCAAATCCTGGCTCGCGGGGTGCTGCCGTTGACGGTGGTTTCATTGCCGCCGCCGCCGCCGCCGCCGGGGCTGGTACTTTGAGGCTCGGATGACATACTTTTCCCTTCTTCTTTTCCCCCCTTCCTTCTTTCGCGGGGACAAGTTCTCTTGGAGTTGGGGGTCTGAGATAGTGTGCTTGAATGTCCCTGTCGCAGACCAACGAGCAGAAAATCAGAAAATGAAAAGAAATCTGGAATCTAGTGAGATGCTGCAAGAAAGTATTAAAAAAATGAGAGAGGGTGAACGGGGAGAGAGGAGAGACACCGAGAGGCCAGTGATCGGGGATCGTCGTATATGTACCCAATGCGCTGTGCAGTAGGTGCTGTGCCGGGACCCGGGCAATGAATGGTAAAGTAAGTACTTACTTAGGTATGGTGGCGCCTGGAGACTCCCCCGGAGAATTAGGAGTGACGGGGGCGACGGACCGCCGGAGGGGAGTGGAGCAAACAAGGACAGATGTGCGCCGGACAGGCAGGCAGTCAGTCAGTCAGTCAGTCAGAGTGCGACGACTCACTCAACTCACAGGGGAGGAGAGAGAGGGGGGAGGATGAAGAAGAAAGACAGAAGATCGGTGTGACAGCGACAGTGAGAACAAGAGCAAATTTGAGCACGGCGATTTCGTCTTGGGCAAAAAGGGTGAGCAATGCTCATTCAAACAATGGGTGCACGCCTGGACCAGGGAATCACACTGTTCAAAGGTCTGGTCGTGCTGTGTGCTGTGCTGTTCTGTGCCGCGGCCCGTGAGACACACATCGAAGCATTCGTGGCAATGAGACGGCCAATAAATAAAGTCTTTGTTGATGCCAGACACTAGGGGCGGGGGGGCGTCAGGTGCCCGTGCCGGCTCTTGCCCAACCTCGTGTCGTCCGTCGCTCCTCTCCCGATTGCAACGGAACAGGCTGCTTCCATGATGCATCGTCACGCCCTCACTCTTTTTGTGCACTACCGATACGTGCCGTCCTTTGCGTACCGGGACTGAATGTATGTAAGTGATGAACCCGGGCCACCTGAGTGAAAGTTGGACGAGGAAGGAACCGAGATAGATCCACAAATTCGTCGTCTCCTGTCTTCCTCCTCTCCTTCTTGCCTTCCTTCCTTCGCTCGCGCCCCGCTCCTGCCGTGTCTTTTGGCCGGAAGTCTTGGCCGCCGGTCGTCTTCGTACTACGCGGCCGACCGAGGCTATGAATTTCTTTTCTGCGTCTCGCCCCGGCGCAAGCTGGATCTCGGCAGGCACGGTTTCTGGCTTTGCAGACCTGAGCGACGACAACCGCAGGCTCGCGGATCCTCGGCTCTGTGGAGCCCATCTTCGTCCGGGCTGCAAAGTATTCCGCGTGCCAAAGGACGACCCGGCCGAGGCTGAAGAGGTCGTCATTTCGTCGGACGATGAAGACTCGCCAATCTCGGCAGCTGACTTGTCCAGCCACGTGTTGGTGTTCCAGCACAGGGGGAAATTCCACGCAGTTGACCACGTAAGGCCTCAGTCGCGCGAATCGTAGAAAGGGAGGAGCCCCGTGACTGATGTCTCTAGTCTTGTCCCCATTCGGCCTATCCGCTGTCCAATGGGACGCCTTTCGATATTGAGGATTTCGGCGTCGTCCTGAGTGCCGGGCTGACTTGTCCCAAGCACGGCTGGTCCTTTGATCTGTTTACGGGCATGTCTGACACCGGCCGCTACCAATTGCCTCTTTGGGAGGTACAGTTGCGAGACGAGGACGGCGTCAAGGTTGTTGATCCGTCCAAGAACGACACAGATCGTGCCCAGCTTACGGTGTGGGTGAGGAGGAAGCACCGAACTGGTTGACTGGCAGGCTTTCGCTTGCCGCGGTCCAGACATGGCGGACGGTCATTTCAAACGCAAAGAGCCTCGAGAAAGCAATGGCCCAAGTGAAGAAACACGAACACAAAAGATCACCGTGTCGCTACTCCAAGTCGTAGCACCGGATTCCTACAATGCCCAACTCTCGCAAGGGACGGCTGCCTTGGCCCACGCTTTGAGTGTGATGCTTCTTTGTACAGATTATGCAAGTCGCTTGTCACTCATGACATATCAAATTCAGAATATCCACAAAGATGCTCGGGCACATGGATCCAGGAATATTCACAGCCTCGAGTTACACAGACACGCGAGTGCTTAAGTCAGGTCCGTTTTGGTGCCACCGCCCCCTGCCTCCGATGGTAGCTGGGTATTTTGATGAGAGATTGCCAGATCAGTGCATGCCATTTGACTGAATTTGAGGTCTACATTGTGGGAGTCGCAGGTCTTGGAAACGGATCTTCCTACGGTCCATGCCAAAGACGCTCTGTCAGATAGCGTTTGAGACACTGCGACTCGTACGACGCAACAGCCTGATTGTCTTTCGACGAGCCGACCGACTGTGAGACCAACATTTCGGACTAGAGATTAGGACACTAGTCAGTCACAGTCACAACACGACTAGACAGACTGGTAGCATGATAGAAAGTGTATCAGAGAATGCCATTTCCTCCCTCAGTCAGGCGGTTAGTGAAGCATTTGTGTAAAGCTAAACCACCAACTACAGCCATGGCTGATAGGTTTACCAGAGATAATGCTTCATCATCGAATATGAAAATGACGGGTCACATGTCACCAGACGTACCTCCATGCCTCCTTGTTCAAGGAATATGGTGGAGAGTCATCATATCGCCGACAATCCGGCGAGCGAAAAGTCAGGAGCAGATTGTTATGTCACTTGCATCAGGTCATCACCGCATCATGGTAGCCGCGCGAGGGGCCCTCGTGATGATGGTTTTAGGCAAGGTTATGAAGGTTTATTCTGGACCATTTCTCGTCATCGTCAGCTGCGACAGGATCGACCGGAGTCAAGGCGCGCGGGCAAATCTTTGCGCGAGTTGTGGTCGACTTTTAAATGGAAGAAGGAAAAAAAAAGTTGGAAGAATGGAGAATGTTGGTTATATGAACCAAATTTGGGCCGCAGAATGCTCATCACGTGATGGCATAGCAACCACATCATGCCAGGCACCTGCAGGCTCGTCTCGTCCAGAATTGGTTTTGGCTGGAAGATGTGGGGCAAAGGCTATCAACGGAGAGAGGCGGAGCGAGCAAGAACACTTCCCTTGGAGGATGAGGCACATGGAGCCCCACTGCCCACTGCCCACTGCCCACTGCCCGCACACAGTACCGGCGGCCTCGTTCATTCTTGGAAACAGAAGTCTCTGATGATTTGCGAAGCCTTCTGACCGGGGTAAAAGTCCATTCCTTGGCTTGAAGACTGAAAAGCATCAGACTTTCAGCGACAAGACCCAGCGCGAGCTTCTCCGCGGATACAGCTTTCCAAGTTTTCCATAAACGTCCTCTCGCATGTCGCGTGCGCCGCAACCTCACAACGTCCCTTCAAATCTGGTTGCAGCACTCCGAACGGCGACGGCGAGTCCCCACCGGCGAAAGGTGTTCTAGTTGAGGCGTGCCTCAATTTCCAGGCCGCAACAACCGTCCGCTCTCCGTCAACTCCACCTCTCATCACCGCACTCCCCATCCAACCGACTCTCTGCAATCAAACATCCCTCACGACGGAGTCGCTAGCACGCCCTTCGACAGCCGACCCCTTTCGCCTCGCGCCTCGCCACGGCTCTTGGACCAAGAGCACTACACCGTCACAGGGCGTGATCGTTTCTCCCCCCTCCTTACCGCCCACGACAAAGCGACAGAGAATCGAGGTGACGACCAAGAAAGAGACGGCGTGCATGATAACCGGCTGAGGGAAAAGAGAGAAGCGCAGCCACGCGAGGCCTCGGTCGGCGGCGTATCGCGACTGGCCGCGAGGTCCCAACCCTGACCGCGCGCGCAGCCGTCGTCCACCATGTCTTTCCATCCCCGAACGCCCCAGAGTCCTTCTCACTTCTCGCCCTCGACTTCATTCGACCCTGTTGCCGCCATATCCTCCACTGCCCCGCCAACGGGCACGACTGCCCTTCCGACACCAGCACACAGCGTCAACGGAAGCAGCGCACAGTCCGACACCGTCATGGTCGACGACTCACCCAACAAGAGAAAGCGGTCGCCAGATGATGCTGGCGATCGCGCCCAGAAGAAGGTTCACCTCGAGGGAAGCAGGCTGGGTATCGAGGACCTGCATCTAGATGTGGGCGTGAAATACTTGCTTTGCCAAACTCGTGGGTCTCTCTTGCTTCCGCCATTTTCTCCTGTCAATCTTTCTCTCCTCTAAGGCGCTCTCGGGTTCAGCCAGCGCTCAGTCGCATGCGAACCCGGGTGGCCAAAAGGGAAAATTTTGTTGCCTGCTCAGCCGACGTGATTGTGCTAACGCGGCAGTGATCCAGAGCATCCGGAGCCGTTGCCTCGACTCACAGAGGATCTGTATGAGACTTTTGGTCTCGCTGGTCTCGCTGCCGAGGTGGCCCGCGAGAAGCCCAATGGAGAGAAGAACGCGCTCCGCAAGACATACAAGGGCCATATCAAGCGCCTGGGGGTGGCCGGTCACTTCGACGTCCAAAAGAAAAAAGAGGACGCACCGTCAGAGTTTCTGGCCATGGTCCACGCCCCCGACCTGGTATGGAGTGTGCACCAGATCAAGGGGCGTGACATTGCCGACGGTCTGTCAAAGACGACACTTTCCAGCCTCGATCGCGCCTTGGCAATGGCCAAAGGACCCCTTCCCAAGTCAATATTCGACTCATCTGTCTTGGGAGACCTGGCACCACACGCAGCCGCCGCCGCATCAAGATCAATACAAGCGAAGCAGTCGGCGCCCAACACTCCTCTTGCCACAACACCCAACGCGGCTGCGCCTCGTCCAAAAACAGGAAACACCCTGGCGCCGGGTTCTGACCCAAACAGACCGCGCAGAAATATCAAGAAGAGAACATACGGAGACAGCAGCTATGAGGGCTACGGCGAAGGTTTCCCCGACGAGGACGGTGGCCTGGACACAGGATACTCCACGGGAGAAGGCGAAGGTGCCAAGAAGCGGCGCAAACCAGTAAGTTGGCTCTCTGCATGAGATGCGTTCACCCCCCTTTCGTGTTGCCCGCGCCGCTAACTTTATTCCAGAATCCATCAGAAACCATTATGCGGCAGCAGAGCTATGGCCCCGGCATGGTCGGTGCGTGAGGAACGCAAAGCTTAGAAGGGGAAAACAGCGGTGGTGACAGCGGTGGTGTATTGAAGATTAAGACGCGCATGGTGCGCAAGCGAGATGATCATTTTGTTTGAAGGGGCTTGGGACGTGGGCGACTTGTCCCTGCTTGATTTGTTTTTGACGTTACTCTACATACACAGCACGGCGTTTGGGGAGCTGTTGGTTTTTTTTTTCTTTCTTATTTCCTTCTTATCTGTGTTGGTTTTTGTGTTTGGAAGGGAAAGAGATCCCAAGTTGCTGCTGCCTTTTTTCTCGACAGCGGTTCGACAGCGGTTTGTGTTTACCTCGTTCATGGAGAGAGTTGCCTAGTACACAAAGACAAGGAGCCTTCTTCTCCCACCGGCAGCAATCTTCTTTTTCGTCTTCCTTTATCAAGACTCAGCTTTGTGCCGTTGCTGATGTCGTCGTACTGTGACCGCGTCGCACTGCTGACTGCTGACCTTTTCCACGAGCGCCTCCAACACAATCGCGATGTCCTGGAGAGGCGCTCTCTCTGTTCTCTCTCTGTGTGTGTGTGTGTGTCTGTCTGTTTGTTGGCATCTAGCACGCTGCTGGCACCATCATCATTGTTTGGCTTCCCTACCCCCCGCGGCCCATCCCTCTTAGTGTGCGTTTCCGTCCGTCCGTCCGTCCGTCCGTCTCGCCCTACCAGTCTAATGGTAAAATAACAGACAAAGCCCCGATGAATCTTTCGCGAGGAAAAAAGATGAGGCCCGGGCCAGCGAAAACGTTACATTACGTGCATCTCGTCTTTTCAGTCTGCTCGTTGGGTCTGAGTACTTGGCCAACAAGAATGGTATTAGTAAACCACCCTCCATGTCCCGTCAATCATGAATGAAACAAGTCTCAGTTGTGCTTGGGCAAGGTCAAAATAGAAAACGGATGAGGGAGACAGCCACGCATTCATTGAGGACAAGCACAATCAATCCACTGTGGCCGTCGCGCTGACATGGCAGGACAATGCAAGGGAATGTGGCTACGTTTGCGTTGCTGGTTGAAAGCGCCCAAGCCAAACACGTGTCTACTCCATTCTTCCTTGCTCGCTCACGAGACACTGGCTGCCGCCTTCTTCGACAATCCGAACTACTGAAATATTCCCATGCGTAAGGACGCCCATACATGTAAGTTGCTTGCCTCAGTGACCCGGCCAGAAAGCTGACCATCACAGAGCCTCCAGTTGAAGCAAATATTGCCGATATTTCATTCGCTGACAATCCAGAGCCTGACGGGAAATTGCGAGTTCAATATGTACGTACATTGCCACCGCCGCATGCGCGACATCAAAACTTGCTTTTCAAAAACTGAATCTGCCCCCCGCAAAGCAGTGTCCGCACCCGTAGAGGCTGTACGCAATGCAACGAGGCCTTTGATAAAGAAAGCACAATCGAAACGCAACAAGCCCGCCTGTCTTGTGCCTAAAGGTTGAAAACGCAGACGTCAGTGGGAAAGATGCCGTCCTTTACGCCTCACCTTGTGCCAGTCAGTGCTGCTGACATCGAACCATTCGCTTCGAGAAGCTCCGCGGAGAGATATGCCCAAAAAAACGCTCAATCAAGGTTGATGCCCATGCAAGCCTTGCTGCTCCCCACCAAAATTCCCGTTTTCGACCGACGGATACGCGCCGCCCGTCATTTCTGACCAGCTCCAGTCCAATGTCGCCGGAAGACTGAACAAGTCCTGTGGTAGCAGGGGCTGAGCAAATGGCCGACCAGACATGGCGACTGGAGGAGGCGAGACACCAAGAACTCCAAACGCATTCATGTTGTACGAGTCATAGTCTCCATTCTGTGGCACTTGAAACTCTTGTTGCCATGGCGAGGGGGCCACTGATGGAGACCGGTCGTTCATCGAGATCGACGTCACAGGTCCAAATGATCCGACCTTGTCAGAGGCAGGCGATAGTTGGCCCATTGGTGAGCCCCTTGGCGACGATAGGTTTCGTGGAGTGGCTGCTGAAGTATTCGCCGTGTGAGGTCGAGGAGTGTCCATCGTGGGCGTGTCGCCCGACATACCTGGTACCGTGAGGCCCTGGTTGATATTGGACGAGTTTGTCTTTGCCGCCGAATCAGCATTCTTCCGCTTGCGACGAGAGGACTGTTCCTTTTCCGCCCTTTCGATGACCACCTTCGCGATGCGACCGAACTCCGAGCAAATTCCAAGCATCCGATGCACGCCTCCCTGTTCTGCTTCCTGTCCCAACATGGACAGAAAAGTGACGACAAGATCCATGAGTTTTGTGTCGGATTTTGCTCTAGGGTCCAAGGGATTCTGCAAGATATTACTGAACAGAGTCATGAGTGCAGAGACGGGATAGTACAAAATGAGCCTGAAAAGGAGTAGCCGTTAGCAAGGTCACACATTCATGGGCCGCAGGATGGCGCCGAGACAAGAAAACAACTCACCAAACGCAGGAAAAGTCACCCTGAGGCACGTATTTGAGGAGAGCAATGGACGCTCTAGCGGCCGCTGTGCAGAGTTGAGCTGAGGAGAAGACGCGAGGATTGAGAGGCCTCGAGTTCAGTCCCTGTATTGCGTAGTTTGACAGTCTGCTTGTCCAGTAGCCGTGATGTATTGACATTCTGTGTATGGTCGTCAAGCAGTTGTAGTAGTTGAAATGCAGCATCACGATATGCAGGATGAGAGGGGTATGTGACGCTTTAATTTCGTGCTCGGGACGGAAGTCGACAGGTATTCTGTCTTTCCATTCTTCCAACTGCTGATCCAGCTCGCCAATGGTATTCAGCAATTCTCCGTCGGATTGCTTGGTTGCCTTGGTCGAGTACAAGCGCTTGTACACGTTGCCCTCAATGACTGTGAACTCGCACATGAGACGAAAGAGATTCATCTTGCCCTTTCCGTCGGCCAAGGGAATGTTTCCAATATTGTCCTCTGGGTCGGAATCGGGCAATTCAACGTTCATGTCGTCATCATCCTGCACAGCCGGTCGCCCCGACTGCAGACACAAATCCTTGTCCATCATATAGGCGATCCAGAAGACCCTTCTTCGCTGCTCAATCTCAATGGGGTTGAGATTGAACCCGGTTCCGCGCTTATGCAGGCCGATGCTGTGCGACAAGCGAATGGCAGCGGCTATCAGGAGAGAGGTCGGTTGGGGATTCGGGGTCCCCTTCATGAACAGCGCCATGCCCAAGAGAGCCTGGACGCTCAAGAGATCCGTATTGCGCATCGTCAGCTCGGGAAAAACCGCCATTGCGTTCTTCAGATAGGCCCAGGCTTTCTCGTCTTCGTCCTGTGGGACCAGGTTGCTCATGACCCGTAACCTGTGCGCAATGGCCAGCGCGCAGTTCAGACTAGCCCACCATCCGGAACCCTCGTACGGATCTCTCGAATATTGCCGCTCCACCAGATGCATGAATGTCGGCTGGTGGAATAATGGAAACATGCAGTTGAAGTTGTCGAAGTAATCCTGTAATAGAGAGAGAGCTTCGTGCTTGGGAGGCAAGGGCCGAAAAATGCGGCGTTGGAACAAGTCACTAAAAATCTCAGGTTTCCAGTTTGTCCATTTGTGATCATCGACCGATACTTCCGAAATCATGGTTGCGAAGGACTCATCGCCGGTACGCCCATTAACCCACTGGATGCCTTTCGGTGAGAAGATGGAGAAACCTGATGAGGAGCCGATGTATCGCGTCTCTCCAGATTGATTCGTCACGAGCGAGCACATCATTTCAGAAAGAGCCGCAACCTCCTCCTCGTCCTGTTCGTTTTTGTCATCGATGGGTGTGATTGACTTCCGTTTCTCGTCCCTATCTCTGGTCGGATCAGGGGATGTCAATGCACTTTGTGGTGTCGAATCGCCACCCTCTAGCGCTGAAGCCGGTTGCGACGTGGAAGTCGGGCTCGTTGTGACAGTCGATGCTTGCCGAGTCTTTTCAGCCAGTTTCTTTTCCAGTGCCCCAAGATCGGTGCCACTATCATCCTCCCCAAGAAGGCCTGCCAATCGCCAGTGTCAGTGAGTGAAGCCAGCGCGCGCACGACTGATGCATCGTGGGGGGTAATCGAGAGGGGTGACAAACCTGATAGACGCAGCAAGTGCTCCATACGGCCGAGTCTGTTTTCTAAGCCCTCGATATACTTGGCGCTGATTGATGGTCAGTGACGGCTTGAAGTGCGCAAGAGGCGGGGAGAACGTACCCTTTGGGAGGACTACGTTTCTTCTCAACTTGGGTGAAGACGCATTCGGTCTTGTAATTCATACAGTGTGTGCATGCGGGTAGCTTGCCGTCACATTTGATCTTCTTCTTCCTACACATGTCGCATGCCTTTTCACAACCCTTCGCATTAGTAATGGGTCTTCTTCACTGTCAAGGAACGCACTGTGCCTCACCCTGGCTATTCTCCGTCTCTTGGCCTCATTCGTGTCTTCCATTAGTAGATGTGCATCGGGAAACATGTGCGCTGCGAGATCTGGCGGCATCTGGGAAACGTTTGGAAGCCCATCGGTGCTATATCCGCCGAAAATCTGAGGAGGCTGATTCATGAGCGGAGGCGGCGCCATGCCATGCATCTGAAAACCCATATGATCCATGGTGATAGGAAGGCTCCTCGGAGCACGAGAAGCAATGGTGTTGTGTGTCAATCTGGCTCGGAAGCAGCGGTGATTGGGGTTGGAGTCCTAGGGCCCTAGCAGGACATGGAGCGCGGCGCGGGCAGAGGAAGGGGGCGGGCGAGAGAGTATCTGTTGTAAATAGCAGTGGGCTGATGCCGACGCGGGCCGACTGTTCGCGGGTTGGGGAGGGAAATCGTATCGTATGCCCCGAACTAACTACAGACAACAACGGATTGGTGTAACGGTCCGCTGCAATAGAGTTGGTTGTATAGAGCTAAAAAAGTGTTGTTGCAGGCGAGGGCGAAAGAAAGGACGAGAGGGAGAAAGCTCCGTCAACGGGATAAGTTGTAAAGCTCTCGGCTCCTGGGGCTGCTGGCTGGGCTGAGGGGACTTGAGCCGAGCGAATGTCAGGAAAATAGGTGGGGAGGGGGGCGAGAGGTTGGAAAGTGAATGGGAAAGAGGGAGAAGAAGGGTCCTGAAGAGGCCTGGTCGGTAGAGACGAGGTAGGGCTAGGCCGTAGAAGATCACTCGGACGCCGATCTCAAACAAACGTGAGGAGGCTTGACGAGGGCCGATGGTCCTGGGAGGCGGCGGGAAGTAGATTCTGGTAATTGGCAAAGGGTCAATCGAGGTGGTAATCGATGGCGGGCTATAGGATGCAACTGCTGCTGTCTGGTTTGGTGGGGCCACTGCTTTGGTTCGGGGGGGACGGAGTTGAAGCAGTGACGTGAGACAACGCTAACGGTGCTTTCCCTGTGGTATTAGTATAGGCTTTTGCCGCACGCCGTTTTTTTTTTTTTCGCGGCGGTGGTGGCGCGGAGTTTAAAAGGTGCAAGAGGTATGAGACTGTCCTGGGAAGGATTGGGCGTGACTGGGCGAAGCAGAGACGGGACAAGGCACAGCACGATCCTGGCAACAAAGAATATCAAATAGATACAAGAAAGAGGGCTTGGACGGCCAACGCAACTGTTCTGCAAGTTCAAAAATAAGCAGCCAACCAAGTCTCTGCTCGATCCGGTGACCGCTTCTGCCCTTCAGGTGGCGATGCAGCAGCGTCAACAGCGGCGGCGGAGACGGCGTTGGCGGCCCCTCCTCCCCCAGAGGAGGGGAGGATGGTGCGATGCAATGCAATGCGATGCGAGTCACTGGCGGCACGTACGAACGGAGGCCTCGGAGTACTGCTACAAGTCCTGGTGAGACGTACGGCTACCCGCAACGAGGCAAAAGGCGAGACGCCATGCGGAGCACCTGCCAGCGCATGCAATATTGCTTGTCGAGGGGGAAAGAGCCAGACACTATCGGCCAGCCGGATTTAAGGTCCATCGCGTCGGGAACCCGCACCTCGCTGCCAGGGTTGACTGGCGACTTGGCGCCCAGACTTCAATGATCCTCAATAGCTCTTTTGGCTACTGCTGACATATTGTTCTCCCGACCAACAGAACGGCCTTGCTTCTGTTCCCCTCCAACGGCCGCACGCCATTCCCATCCCTGAGCATGATACGTGAGGAGATGTCAACATGAGACGACATTGCCTCAATCATCGACACCTACTCCATACCTTTTCCGCCACTGCCGGATTTGGCGATGCCCTCTTGGCACCGACCTTGGCAGGGACGTTGGATTCTGGACAAATATTGCGCGGCAGCCACCGTCTTGTCCTGCCGACTCGGTGTTCAAGAATGCGACTGGTCAGTCATGACATCAACGACCACATCTTGAAGTACGTACCGTGCTCGCAGAAGCCAGCTTCTGCAGACCTGGGACTGAGGGGCCATCATTTGTCCATTCTTCACACCCCAGTCTCGTCATTGGTAAATGTTTCCACATTACGGTGAAGCGAAGCCACCAGCTGGAGGATCAGCAAAGAGGCAACGCGGCACCCGGCACATTCGCGTATCTTCAGCTCGATTCGAAAAAGCTTGTCATGGGCCGCATGCTGTGTCAAGTTAGCTGGGCGGAACATGATACATTGCGGGTGTATCTATGCGCCAGAATGAACCCCTCCCCCGTCTCCCCACCCCCTTCCTTGCTTCTCTCTGTCGAAAGTGAAGTCGCCAGCCGGTGGTGCGCACAACCACCACCACGAGCTCTTGTCGAGTTTCTTCTGTTCTGGCCACACACCTTGCTTCTCGCACCCTGCGCATATCGTCCCTTCAACGCCCCCAGCTCTTGCGTCTTATCATCATCACTCGCAGGTCCACCATGTGAATGTCCGTGCTCAGTTCGAGGTTTGTTTCGGAGCTCCGCAGAATCTGTCTGCTCTTCCCTTTTGACAGCCATCTTTGGTTTCTCTTCCGCAAATTTGGGGAGGACCCCCCTTGCCCATGGTTGACATATCTCGTTTGTCTGATTCCCGAACATGCCCCCCCCCCCCCCTCCTTTTTGGGCCCGGC